>WNWK01024104.1:0-30172 GCA_009830355.1 Cherax destructor | reverse complement strand
ATTGTATGGTTGGGGTATGGGCTAGTGGGGTGCAGTTTGAGGTGGGGGTGGGTTTTCGTGTGTGTGTGTGTGTTTGTGTACTCACCTAGTTGTACTCACCTAGTTGTGGTTGCAGGGGTCGATACATAGCTCCTGGCCCCGCCTCTTCACTGGCCACTACTGGGTCACTCTCCCTGCGCCATGAGCTTTATCATACCTCTTCTTAAAGCTGTGTATGGAACCTGCCTCCACTACATCGCTTCTTAAGCTATTCCACTTCCCGACTACTCTGTGACTGAAGAAATACTTCCTAACATCCCTGTGATTCATCTGAGTCTTCAACTTCCATTTGTGTCCCCTTGTTGCTGTGTCCCATCTTTGGAACATTCTGTCTCTGTCAACCTTGTCAATTCCTCTCAGTATTTTATATGTCGTTATCATGTCCCCCCTATCTCTCCTGTCCTGTGTGTGTGTGTGTGTGTGTGTGCTGACATGTGTGTCAGTGTATGTATACCCAGTATGTATCTACAGGTGCATATGTAATTTTTAATTTATTTTTGTTTCTTTTTGCAATTTGTGCTTAGGTGTAAGACCTTGTGTTTACTATCCATTATGATGTGTGTCATGTTATTAGCTCCCCTACATGAAGTCTCTTGATGTGAGTTGAGTGAGGTGTGTAACCTATTAAGCAGCAGCCTGAGTTGGGTCCAGAGAAAGTATTCATTCAGTTTGAACGCCTTTGCTTCATGTAATGTATGTTAGAATTCTGCCTTTAGAATCTATATTACTTTTCCACCAGTTATAGGCAACCTCAAGCAAAATTTTATTTTGATTTCTTTTTGGATGAGTGAGGAATTCATGTGTTGTGAAAGTCTTGCATGGAATGCCACCATAGACAAATATGGTAACTCTCATGGAGGAACATATTCCTACAGGTGGTTTAAATAATGGTGGCTATGAAACAGTTAAAAGTAAGCAAAGGAGAAGTGATACTAGGCTAGAGTGCCGACGTAGTCAGGCTGACTTGACTCGAAGGCAATGTAATACTAAACGTCCTTGGTGCACACAATGTGCCTCAAGCCTTTCCTCAAAGGAAGAATGTGTTAGGCTGAACTTGCCTGATAACACCCTGCTTCCTGATAACACCCTGCTTCCTGATAACACCCTGCTTCCTGATAACACCCTGCTTCCTGATAACACCCTGCTTCCTGATAACACCCTGCTTCCTGATAACACCCTGCTTCCTGATAACACCCTGCTTCCTGATAACACCCTGCTTCCTGATAACACCCTGCTTCCTGATAACACCCTGCTTCCTGATAACACCCTGCTTCCTGATAACACCCTGCTTCCTGATAACACCCTGCTTCCTGATAACACCCTGCTTCCTGATAACACCCTGCTTCCTGATAACACCCTGCTTCCTGATAACACCCTGCTTCCTGATAACACCCTGCTTCCTGATAACACCCTGCTTCCTGATAACACCCTGATTCCTGATAACACCCTGCTTCCTGATAACACCCTGCTTCCTGATAACACCCTGCTTCCTGATAACACCCTACTTCCTGATAACACCCTGCTTCCTGATAACACCCTGCTTCCTGATAACACCCTGCTTCCTGATAACACCCTGCTTCCTGATAACACCCTACTTCCTGATAACACCCTGCTTCCTGATAACACCCTGCTTCCTGATAACACCCTGCTTCCTGATAACACCCTGCTTCCTGATAACACCCTGCTTCCTGATAACACCCTGCTTCCTGATAACACCCTGCTTCCTGCTAACACATATGCAACACTTGGGTATCTTTATTGAGGAAACGTTTCGCAACACAGTGGCTTCATCAGTCCATACAAAGGAGAATCGTGAAGAACAGGAGGAGTATGAGGTGGTCAGTCCCTCAATCTTGAGTCGATGTTGTCAGTCCATCAATCTTGAATAGAATACAACATATGAGCGTAGAGGAAGCTTATATACTGTAGACAGGAGAGGTGCAGCAGTTGTAGGAGGTGTCACATTTGTCCAATGTGGAAGTAGATCGTGCCCAAGGAATAGGCAAGCGAAGAAATCCCTTTATTTAGATACCAAGATGTTGCAGTGTCAGACAGGATGTAAATGAATGGTTCAGAGAACCGACGAGTTGGTAAATTAGACACATATGCAACACTTGGGTATCTTTATTGAGGAAACGTTTCGCCACACAGTGGCTTCATCAGTCCATACAAAGGAGAATCGTGAAGAACAGGAGGAGTGAGGTGGTCAGTCCTTAATACAGGTATTTCTTCGCTTGCCTATTCCTTGGGCACGACCTACTTCCACATTGGACAAATGTGACACCTCCTACAACTGCTGCACCTCTCCTGTCTACAGTATATAAGCTTCCTCTACGCTCATATGTTGTATTCTATTCAAGATTGATGGACTGACAACATCGACTCAAGATTGAGGGACTGACCACCTCATACTCCTCCTGTTCTTCACGATTCTCCTTTGTATGGACTGATGAAGCCACTGTGTTGCGAAACGTTTCCTCAATAAAGATACCCAAGTGTTGCATATGTGTCTAATTTACCAACTCGTCGGTTCTCTGAACCATTCATTTACTTCCTGATAACACCCTGCTTCCTGATAACACCCTGCTTCCTGATAACACCCTGCTTCCTGATAACACCCTGCTTCCTGATAACACCCTGCTTCCTGAAAACACCCTTCTTCCTGATAACACCCTGCTTCCTGATAACACCCTGCTTCCTGATAACACCCTGCTTCCTGATAACACCCTGCTTCCTGATAACACCCTGCTTCCTGATAACACCCTGCTTCCTGATAACACCCTGCTTCCTGCTAAGTGTGCATGGCTAATGGAACCAATAAATAAACATTTTAAGTCAAGGATTCAGTTCAGAAATAATTCACACAACTATATGTTAGCAGAAAGGAATGATGTGATCAATGATCTGCTTAATACAACTTATGAAAATTTTAAGCTGCTCAGCCCTCCATCAGAATCTCAGCACATTAAAAAATGGATCAGCATCATTATCTTTAGATATCCTCTCCACATGGACCCATCCTATTTAACTCAAAGTGAACATAAACATATCAAAATAAAGAACCTTAAAGGAAGGTTCTATTTAACTCAAAGTGAACATATCAAAACTTAAAAACTTAAAGTAAAGTCCTAAATTATTAATAGTTGTGTAGGTCCAGTGGCCTTCCCTCACAGTATCTGGGTGCCAGGTTAACGTTTCCTAACTATTGCAGTGTATCTGCCCCCTCAGCAAAGGTATAACAAATGTCAGCACTATGATCAAATTGCAGTAGACTGTACAATACTCCAATCTTAGTGTGGTATGTGTGCTGGGAAACATTCCACTAGGAACGCACAGTGGGGCTTTACAGAGTAGCAAAGACAAGAAATTTAAATGTATTAACTGTAAAGAAATTGGAGTTACAATTTGGCTTAAGGAATGCAAATGGAACCCAAACTACCTTCGATCTAAACCATACAACAGTCCGTTAATGGGAACATAGGGTGAGGCGAACCAGCCTACCACTGCCATACCTGAGACCATACCTCTAGAAAGTGTGGAAGAGCCACTCCTTCCTGTAAATGTTTCTGGTGATTCACGACTGCCTGCTGCTACACCAATTGTGGAGGAACTAGCACATTTGGATCCACTGAGCTGCCAATAGTCACACCTGTGACTACACCTGACCATGTGGATGAGTCTGTCACTTCCGAACACACATATGACCCCACCGGAAGCTGGAGATGAGGTAATCGCATGGTAATTACCTGCTAAGAATGACAAGTCATTCATGCCAGAGGCACCGCTAGAGAACACCATTGTAACCTTGGTACCTGTTAATGTGATAGGTGCTGAAGAAAGGAATAACTCACGAGTGCCTTTGTCTGCCATAGTATTAGATTTGCCTGACTTCTGTCAAATCATAACAATCTTGCAAAAAAAAAAAAAAAAGTCCATCTTTAACAGATGTTGATAAATTTTGTAAAGATAGGCAGTCAGAATGATGTCTTTGATCCCAGAGATGATCTCACAAGTGCAACAATTGAATTTCAAACAGTTTGTTAGAGAGAAACCAATGATTACTGGTTGTAAACATTGCCTAGGAGTGTGCTGACAAAATACCGGGAAATGTTTAAATAAAATGGTTAAGAAAATAAGAAGGTACAAACTATGTTGTTTGCTCTGAAGTGTTTGCACACTATTGCCCGAGCATAAGTCTCCATCTTATGAGCTAGAGATTGTGATTAATTACTACAAAGGATATATTAATTTTTTGTTTCATGCAGCATTGTTTCCATCAGGAGGCAGTTGCATGATTTACATCATATTAATGTAACTAAGTACTGATGTTGACTGTTTTCAGGAATATAGACTACGACTTGGAGAACCTCCACCAGAGTTGCCTGGATGTGAAGTGTATGACTTAAGATCAGCTTACTGTTGTGTTAGAAAGAACTTACCACATTCACTCCTGCCCAGCAGAGTTGAGTAAACATGCAGTATCATGGTGTCAAAATATACGAAGGCAACTTTTCCATAAACATTTTTAATGTTTATGTTCCAGCGAACCAGCTTCGACCTGATGCTTTACCAGATCTCATCAATAGTGAACCTACCCTCATTCTTGGAGACTTTAATGCCAGACATAAGAATGTTGATGGGTCTATAACAGACACCAATGGAACTAAACTAGTGAAATTTATCAATGAGCATAATAATGTTAGAATTGTGGGCACTACTGAGCCTACTCACATATATGGTGGTATACTAGATCTGTGCCTTGGATTTAATTGATCATATACGATGCCTGATCACTTCCAAAGACTCACAACTGTCAGTCTTGATCATATCTCCAGCAATCAAATAGCTAAATACAGAAGGAAAATAAACTCATTCTTAACCCAGATCAAAGAGATAACTTCATAAACTACTTGGATAAATGGTATAAGAAATACGTTCCCATTAGCGCACATAAAATCAATAATAAATTAGTTGCTATGATTAAGAACTTTTTCACAGATCATGTGAACAGATGACATAACTCTTCCACCATAAATGACAACAAAAACCATCATAATTAATATAATGATCCACTACACAATTACGACCTTAACACATGCAGCTACGAGGATTGGTAAAGCGTATCGTGAATGTTGAGCCCCAGACTTAGAACGTTCCAAGCTGCACTAACAAATGCAAGGAATAGAAAGCAAAAACTTAGGCAACAGGAATATAAACAATTTGTTAGTGTGTTAAATAGGTTTACCACTTTAAGTTTAACTTGGAAAAATATAAATAAAAGTGTGCAGAATTGTATTTGCACCTTTCTCACTGCACGCAACTCTACAACAATTCTTGATCTAATATCTGCATTTGAAATTCCAAACAGACAAAATGAATATTGGTGGTAGCTTACTCAGTTGGATAATAGGATATCTGTCAAATATAGTATCCTTTCTCCTCTACCAAGGCTTTAGAAGCGAGTCTAAAGAAGTGTCCCTAGGTACACCGCAGGGAGGAGTTCTCAGTCCCATGCTATTTAATATTCTGATCAATTCTCTCCTAAATGCTCCGTCTGCCTCACCTAAACATATACCTATAAGCTATGTTGATGACATCATGATCCATACAACACAGCATAAGAAGATGAGTACCATTCTTAACCAAGTTCAACCAGTTGTAATCCATTACGCATCATTATATGTATCTTCTTCTACAACGAAGATATTGAGAAGCAAACAACATCGCCCACCCAGCTGTTTGCAGTGTGAAAACATCAGCTACGTTAAATCTTACTGATAAGAAGTAAATAAACATTGATCTAAGTGGGTTGTGAAAACATGCAATAATATTAAGTATTATAACTTGCACGAACTTTATCACTGTAGACAACAAGAGCATTTCACCCCTCCATGGAAGATGTGTTCATTTATTATCACATACCAGCAATAATCTCTTGCTTAACTTGTAAAAACAACTGCTTAAGAAGAAATGTCTCGCTTAATTACCACAAGTTATATACACTGGTAGATCTAAGCATGAGTCCAGTTATAAATTAGACACATATGCAACACTTGGGTATCTTTATTGAGGAAACGTTTCGCCACACAGTGACTTCATCAGTCCAATACAAAGTAGAAAGGTGTAAGGAGAGGAGGAGTTTGAGGTAATCAGTCCCTCGGCCTGAGTCGATGTGTTCAGTCCATCAATCTTGTAGGAAGTACAGTATATAAGCCACCTCTACGGCCATGTGCTGTACTTTCTACAAGATTGATGGACTGAACACATCGACTCCAGGCCGAGGGACTGATTACCTCAAACTCCTCCTCTCCTTACACCTTTCTACTTTGTATTGGACTGATGAAGCCACTGTGTGGCGAAACGTTTCCTCAATAAAGATTCCCAAGTGTTGCATATGTGTCTAATTTATAACTTGTCGGTTCTCTGAACCATTCATCTACATGAGTCTAGTGCCAGGGCTGTATCTACTCTTGTTGCCATCTCTTTAGTTAAGAACGATAGCAACTTTGTTGAGTTAGGCAAAAGAATTAACAAATGGGCGTCTACAATGCAAACTGAATTGTTTGTCATCCAAATATCACTAATATTAATTTTTGACACTGAGCTTGACTCTGATTATTACTGATTTTGTGTCATCACTGAATGTTCTTGACTCACAAAATGACTCTAACAACATCATCTTTGGAAAAACCAGAGAGAGATGTTCAAAAATTAGGGAAAAAGGGAAATGTACAATTGCTGTGGATTCCATCAAACATTGGATTATTCATTCATGATAAAGCTGATACGTGTGACGGAAAAGTTCGTTAGATAAGAGTGGAAGCATGAATGAGTGGTGGTGGTGGTGGTGGTGGTGGTGGTGGTGGTGGTGGTGGTGGTGGTGGTGGTGGTAATATAACTGGTTGAATACTAGTTCAGGAAGGGGTGTATATCGTTACCTCCACCCTCCCCTCCCCACCTGCTGGGAGATAACATGGGACCCTCCTGACGAAGGGACCTTACTTTCTGCTCTCATCAAGTCTGTGAGTATTAAGTTCCACTCCTGTTTATTGTGATATTGTGTGTTGGATTTTTTTGTTAATTTAACCGGACCTGATTTTGATTTACGTATTTTAACTTATTTTATCTTAGTCCTCACCATTTCTTTTAAAGACCTCAATTTTCTTTACTTAAGGAATGGTCCTTACAAATACCCTTTGAGGGTCAGTCAGTCAAGAAAAGTACCCTGAAGGAATATATATACTACTATATAACTTTGGCGTATTTGTGTCTAGCATTACGAATAATATTTGGAGATAGAAATACAATTAGAAACCTGAACAAATCTATAACCCACTATAACTAACAAAAAGGCACAATACCGTGACTGGAACAATAACCCAAACCATTAAAGAAGATTACGACGACTTTCGGCCCGACTTGGACCATGGTCCAAGTCGGAACGCTCAAGCTCCTCTTTTATAGTGCGGTGTTGTATAACCCACTATAATCGTAGATAAGTACATTTATGAAATAACGTGCCATGTAACGGATTAACTGATGTTGTAGAAGCCAGACTTAGGTTTGATTACTTCTGGCAGTTTGACAGACACACAGCTAATGATCAATCCAAATGAATAGGTTGTGGCCAACCCTATGGTCACTACTTAGAACGCTAAGTGCTATATTGTCCATTTATTGAGGAATATAGAGATAAACAGTACAATAACCTATGTGATATTTAAATATATCTTAATGAAAATAAGATACCAGATATTAATCAAATTTACTAATTTTGCTTGTAATAGAGACCTGCAGTTATAAATTCACATGTACTCCTCTAACTCTTTTTTCTAGGATCGTTCTTAGGCCTTTTGTATATGCATATGATCTTGCGCTACCCTCCACAACATATGCTCCTCGCTACACTCCACAACATATGCTCCTCGCTACCCTCCACAACATATGCTCTTGCGCTACCCTCCACAACATATGCTCTTGCGCTACCCTCCACAACATATGCTCCTTGCTACCCTCCACAACATATGCTCCTTGCTACCCTCCACAACATATGCTCCTTGCTACCCTCCACAACATATGCTCCTTGCTACCCTCCACAACATATGTTCCTACGCTACCCTCCACAACATATGTTCCTACGCTACCCTCCACAACATATGCTTATGCACTACCCTTCACAACATATGCTCTTGCGCTACCCTTCACAACATATGCTCTTGCGCTACCCTCCACAACATATGCTCCTCGCTACCCTCCACAACATATGCTCTTGCACTGCCCTTCACAACATATGCTTTTATGCTACCCTTCACATCATATGCTCTTATGATGCTCTTCACAACATATGCTCTTACGCTAATCTAAGTGAGGCCTTACTAATGATGTATAAAGCTGTAATATAACCTCTGGACTTCTGTTGCTAACACTTCTTGATATAAATCCCAGTAATATATTTGCCTTATTACGTACGCTTAGGCATTGCTGTCTTGGTTTAAGGTTGCTGCTTACCATCACCCCCAAGTCCTTCTCGCAATCGGTATAGCTAAGTTCTACGCCATTCAACTTAAGTGCTTGGTTATGGACACTCCCGAGCTTCAGAACCTTGCATTTATCTACATTAAACTGCATCTGCCACTTTTCTGACCACGAATTAAGTTTGTCTAAATCGTCCTGAAGTTCCCTGACATCTACGTTTGAATAAATTATCCTATTTATCTTCGTGTCGTCGGCGAATTTGCTCATATCACTAGTAATTCCCTCATCAAGGTCATTGATATATATTATAAACAACAACGGGCCTAAGACTGATCCCTGTGGAACGCCACTTGTTACAGATCCCAATTCGGATTTAACCCCATTTAAGCACACTCTCTGCTTCCTATTGGTGAGCCATAACTCGATCCATAACAGCACTTTTTCCCCAATTCCATGAGCTGCCACTTTCCTTAACAGTCTCTGGTGCGGTACTCTATCAAAAGCCTTACTAAAGTCTAAATAAACAATATCGAATTCTTTATCGTGATCAACAGCCTCAAAAGCTTTACCGAAGAAAGTTATTAAATTAGTTAGGCAGGAACGGCCCCTCGTGAATCCATGCTGAGTATCGTTAATCAAATTATGTTTATCGAGATGGTTTCTTATAATATCAGCTATAATTGACTCTAGTAAATTTGCCTACAATTGAGGTCAGGCTTATTGGGCGGTAATTTGACGGTAGTGACTTGTCCCCTGCTTTAAAAATAGGAATTACATTAGCCATCTTCCACATATCAGACACTACACCTGTTTGAAGAGATAAATTAATAATGTTAGATATTGGTTCACAGAGTTCCATTTTGCATTACTTAAGAACCCTTGCAAAAAGCTCATCAGGACCCGGCGATTTATTTTGTTTCAGTCGGTCTACTTATTTCATAACCATTTCGCTAGTGACTGTGATATTACATAATTTATCTTCTTCAGGGACACTAAAAAAATAATTACTGGGATATTATTAGTGTCTTCCTGTGTGAAAACCGAGATAAAATAATTATTAAAAATAGAGCACATATCATTCTCCTTGTCAGTAAGATGCCCAGAGTTATTTTTAAGGGGACCTATCTTATCCCTAACTTTTGTTCTGTAAACCTGGAAAAAACTTTTTGGGTTAGTTTTTGAATCCCTAGCAACTTTAATTTCATAATCCCGTTTAGCTTTTCTTATCCCCTTTTTAATGTCCCTCTTAATGTCAGTATACTGATTTATAAGATGACCCTCACCTGTTTTTATGTGCCTATAAATTCCTTTCTTCTGCCCTAAAAGATATTTGAGCCTATTATTCATCCATTTTGGGTCATTTCTACTTGATCTAATTTCTTTATATGGGATAAATGTTCTTTGGGCAGCCTGTATAGTGTTAAGAAAACTGTCATATTGATAGCTCTCTTCGTTACCCCAGTCCACAGTTGATAAGCGTTCTCTAAGCCATTGTAATCTGCTAAGCGAAAGTCTGGGACCGTTACTGAATTATCCCTACTGTCATACATCCATTCAATGTTAAAGGTAATTGATTTGTTGTCGCGTATGCCGAGTTCTTCTGTAATTTCTAAATTAATAACAAGGGTTTCCTTGTTTGCAAGAACCAAGTCAAGTAGGTTATTTCCCCTTGTAGGTTCTGTCACAAACTGCTTCAAAAAACAATCCTGAACTACTTCTAAAAAGTCGTTAGATTCTAAATTCCCTGTCAAGAAATTCCAATCAATTTCACTAAAGTTAAAGTCCTCTAGAATTACTACGTTATCATGCCTTGTGGCCTTAACAATTTCCTCCCAAAGTAGTCTCACTTGTTCCCTATCTAAGTTTGGAGGACGGTATATCACGCCTAAAATCAATTTTTCACACCCCTCTGAAAATTCTATCCAGACAGACTCTGTATGCATTATTTCAGACTTTATACCCACTTTTATGCAACAATTTAAATGATCACGAACATAGAGTGCCACACCACCCCCCTTCCCGATACTTCTGTCTACTTGGAACAATCTAAATCTAAATTTATCTAATTTGAATCCATTATTGCGGGTTCTCTCTTGGAGAGAGATTCTCGTTTCGTATAGGGGCATTCCATTCTCAGACTATTTTGCAGTGATCTAAACAATTTCACAACCGTTTAACTGGAGTGGGTTTCTGGGGATCAACGTCGCCACGGCACGGTGTGAGACCAGGTCGCGTGGTGGATCAGGGATTGATCAACCAGGCTGTTACTGCTGGCCGCATGTACGAATCGCAGCCAGGCTAATCAGGTACTGACTTTAGGTGCCTGTCCAGTGCCTTCTTTAAGACAGCCAGAGGTCTATTGGTAATCCCCCTTATGTATGCTGGGAGGCAGTTGAACAGTCTTGAGCCCTTGATTAAAGGAATCAAATGGCTTGCTAGCCAGGAAGGGTGGAAAATGGCATAGTAAACTATTATGATCCTCAAAGAGTTACTTATCCATAGCCACTCCCAGATGTAAAATTATGTTAAGCATCTGTATACAAGTTATTAAACTTAATGATGAAATATTCATGAAATAGTTAAAATTTAACTATTAGTTTTGATGTGGCAGTCTGTATAGAGGAGTAAAGCTGCTGAGTCACTCCAGGAGCAAGTAAGTATTTAATAAAGTAATTGTAGATATCAAGGATAGGTAGACTGAAAAAAATTAAAAGTTAAGTACCAGAGGACAAATATTGATGGAAAATTTAGCCCTTTTCTGAGAAATGTTGGTTAGATTGGAAGAGCACAATTAAGTGACGTCTGCACCACTGAGACATTGACAACGCATTGTAAAGTTGAAGTGTTGGCAACAACAGTGGTCTGAGTTGATCCATAATAAATTGTATTGTCAAACCTTGTTTGAGTTTCTGGTCTTATTATCACTGTCGTGTTTAGGGAAAATACACTCTCTCGCCTTCGTATTGGACACACGTCTCACTACACACGTAGTGAGACACACGTCTCACTACACACGTAGTGAGACACACGTCTCACTACACACGTAGTGAGACACACGTCTCACTACACACGTAGTGAGACACACGTCTCACTACACACGTAGTGAGACACACGTCTCACTCATGGCTATCTCATGGAAAAGCGCACAACGCCATTCTTTGAGAATTATTAAGCTCTGTTGCTAGTTTACCATGTACCAGTAGACTCCTGTCTATCAGTGGTCACGCAGAATTTACCTCCAACGTCGTCACCGCTGTAACACTTTATCTGACCTCCTCACTGACAGCCTCGCATCTCACACACATTTCCTCTGACATGTGAGCGACACCTTTATTACAATTTGATTACATTATCCTTTTTAGCGCTTCTCACTTCCCTTACTGACTCTGCTTCTCACTTCCCTTACTGACTCTGCTTCTCACTTCCCTTACTGACTCTGCTTCTCACTTCCCTTACTGACTCTGCTTCTCACTTCCCTTACTGACTCTGCTTCTCACTTCCCTTACTGACTCTGCTTCTCACTTCCCTTACTGACTCTGCTTCTCACTTCCCTTACTGACTCTGCTTCTCACTTCCCTTACTGACTGTGCTTCTCACTTCCCTTACTGACTCTGCTTCTCATTTCCCTTACTGACTCTGCTTCTCACTTCCCTTACTGACTCTGCTTCTCACTTCCCTTACTGACTCTGCTTCTCACTTCCCTTACTGACTGTGCTTCTCACTTCCCTTTCTGACTCTGCTTCTCATTTCCCTTACTGACTCTGCTTCTCACTTCCCTTACTGACTCTGCTTCTCACTTCCCTTACTGACTCTGCTTCTCGCTGGTCTCTGATCTTTGGATATTTCATCTATTGCACATCGTGACCTGCAGTGCTGATTGACCCTTGTGAGTTTAGCATTTAGTTTTGACTGCAATAATTTTGATTATTCTAAGAATACTGTACCTGATTAATGCTGCTGCCTGTGAACTGCTCTCATGTCTGTGAATATGTGGCGTGTATGTATGTATTTGTGTGTTATGATAGCTCACTCTGTGTATATACACGAGAATAACCCATACTTTGTAATCTGGCGACAAGGCCTAGTGCGCCTCACATTCCGAGGTTATCGTAGGTCTGGTGCAGTCCTCCTAGACTAGGCCTGGTGCGCCTCACATGCCGAGGTTATCGTAGGTCTGGTGCAGTCCTCCTAGACTAGGCCTGGTGTGCCTCACATGCCGAGGTTATCGTGTCTGGTGCAGTCCTCCTAGACTAGGCCTGGTGTGCCTCACATGCCGAGGTTATCGTAGGTCTGGTGCAGTCCTCCTAGACTAGGCGTGGTGTGCCTCACATGCCGAGGTTATCGTAGGTCTGGTGCAGTCCTCCTAGACTAGGCCTGGTGTGCCTCACATGCCGAGGTTATCGTAGGTCTGGTGCAGTCCTCTAGACTAGGCCTGGTGCGCTCACATGCCGAGGTTATCGTAGGTCTGGTGCAGGGGGGGGGGGGGGGGGGGGGGGGGGGGGGGGGGGGGGGGGGGGGGGGGGGGGGGGGGGGGGGGGGGGGGGGGGGGGGGGGGGGGGGGGGGGGTAGGTCTGGTGCAGTCCTCTAGACTAGGCCTGGTGTGCCTCACATGCCGAGGTTATCGTGGTCTGGTGCAGTCCTCTGGCTACGCCTGGTGCAGTCTCACATGCTGAGGTTATCGTAGGTCTGGTGCAGTCTCTGACTAGGCCTGGTGCTCACATGCCGAGGTTATCGTGTCTGGTGCAGTCCTCCTAGACTAGCCTGGTGGCCTCACATGCCGAGGTTATCGTAGGTCTGGTACAGTCCTCCTAGACTAGGCCTGGTGTGCCTCACATGCCGAGGTTATCGTGGTCGGTGCATCCTCTAGACTAGGCCTGGTGTGCCTCACATGCCGAGGTTATCGTAGGTCTGGTGCAGTCCTCTAGACTGGGCCTGGTGTGCCTCACATGCCGGGTTATCGTAGGTCTGGTGCAGTCCTCAGACTAGGATGGGCCGTTAGGAGTCCTCTGCGGCTGGTGCTCACATGCCGAGGTTATGTGTCTGGTGCAGTCCTCTAGACTAGGCCTGGTGCCTCACATGCCGAGGTTATCGTAGGTCTGGTCAGTCCTCCTAGACTAGGCCTGGTGTGCCTCACATGCCGAGGTTATCGTGTCTGGTGCAGTCCTCCTAGACAGGCCTGGTGGCCTCACATGCCGAGGTTATCGTGTCTGGTGCAGTCCTCCTAGACTAGCCTGGTGTGCCTCACATGCCGGGTTATCGTAGGTCTGTCAGTCCTCCTAGACAGCCTGGTGCCTCACATGAGGTTATCGTAGTCTGGTGCAGTCCTCCTGCAGTGCTCAATGAGTTATCGTAGGTCTGTACAGTCCTCTGACTAGGCCTGGTGCGCTCACATGCGAGGTTATCGTAGGTCTGTGCAGTCCTCCTAGACTAGCCTGGTGCCTCACATGCCGAGGTTATCGTAGGTCTGTGCAGTCCTCCTAGACTAGGCCTGGTGTGTCTCACATGCCGAGGTTATCGTAGGTCTGGTGCAGTCCTCCTGACAGGCCTGGTGCCCATGCGAGGTTATCGTAGGTCTGGTGCAGTCCTCCTAGCTAGGCCTGGTGCGCTCATGCGAGGTTATCGTGGTCTGGTCAGTCCTCCTAGGGTTATGGCTGGCAGTCCTCCTAGATAGCCTGGTGCCTCACATGCGAGGTTATCGTGTCTGGCAGTCCTCCGACAGGCTGGTGGCTCCACATGCCGAGGTTATCGTAGGTCTGGTGCAGTCCTCCAGACTAGGCCTGGTGCCTTGCGAGGTTATCGGTCTGGTCAGTCCTCTAGACTAGGCCTGGTGGCTCACGCGAGGTTATCGTAGGTCTGGTGCAGTCCCCCAGACTAGGCCTGGTGCCCACATGCGAGGTTATCGTGTCTGGTCAGTCCTCTAGACTGGCCTGGGTGCCTCCATGCGAGGTTATCGTGTCTGGTCAGTCCTCAGTAGGCCTGGTGCTCACATGCCGAGGTTATCGTAGTCTGGTGCAGTCCTCCTAGACTAGGCCTGGTGTCCATGCGAGGTTATCGTGGTCTGGCAGTCCTCCTAGACTAGGCCTGGTGGCCTCACTGCGAGGTTATCGTAGGTCTGGCAGTCCTCCTAGACTAGGCCTGGTGTGCCTCACATGCCGAGGTTATCGTGGTCTGGTCGTCCTCCAGACAGGCCTGGTGTGCCTCACATGCCGAGGTTATCGTAGGTCTGGTGCAGTCCTCTGACTAGGCCTGGTGGCCTCACATGCGAGGTTATCGTGTCTGGTAGTCCTCTAGACTAGGCCTGGTGGCTCACATGCCGAGGTTTCGTAGTCTGGTGCAGTCCTCCTAGACTAGGCCTGGGTGCCTCACATGCCGAGGTTATCGTGTCTGGTCAGTCCTCCAGACTAGGCCTGGGTGCCTCACATGCCGAGGTTATCGTGGTCTGGTCAGTCCTCCTAGACTAGGCCTGGTGCCTCATGCCAGGTTATCGTAGGTCTGGTGCAGTCCTCCTAGACTAGGCCTGGTGGCTCACATGCCGAGGTTATCGTGTCTGGTGCAGTCCTCCTAGACTAGGCCTGGTGCCTCACATGCCGAGGTTATCAGGTCTGGTCAGTCCTCCTAGACTAGGCCTGGTGGCCTACATGCCGAGGTTATCTAGGTCTGGTGCAGTCCTCTAGACTAGGCCTGGTGGCCTCACATGCCGAGGTTATGTTCTGGTCAGTCCTCTAGACTAGGCCTGGTGTGCCTCACATGCCGAGGTTATCGTAGGTCTGGTACAGTCCTCCTAGACTAGGCCTGGTGCGCCTCACATGCTGAGGTTATCGTAGGTCTGGTGCAGTCCTCCTAGACTAGGCCTGGTGTGCCTCACATGCCGAGGTTATCGTAGGTCTGGTGCAGTCCTCCTAGACTAGGCCTGGTGCGTCTCACATGCTGAGGTTATCGTAGGTCTGGTGCAGTCCTCCTAGACTAGGCCTGGTGCGTCTCACATGCCGAGGTTATCGTAGGTCTGGTACAGTCCTCCTAGACTAGGCCTGGTGCGTCTCACATGCTGAGGTTATCGTAGGTCTGGTGCAGTCCTCCTAGACTAGGCCTGGTGCGTCTCACATGCCGAGGTTATCGTAGGTCTGGTGCAGTCCTCCTAGACTAGGCCTGGTGCGTCTCACATGCTGAGGTTATCGTAGGTCTGGTGCAGTCCTCCTAGACTAGGCCTGGTGCGTCTCACATGCCGAGGTTATCGTGTCTGGTACAGTCCTCCTAGACTAGGCCTGGTGTGTCTCACATGCCGAGGTTATCGTAGGTCTGGTGCAGTCCTCCTAGACTAGGCCTGGTGTGCCTCACATGCCGAGGTTATCGTGTCTGGTACAGTCCTCCTAGACTAGGCCTGGTGTGCCTCACATGCCGAGGTTATCGTAGGTCTGGTGCAGTCCTC
Source organism: Cherax destructor (assembly GCA_009830355.1). Taxonomy (NCBI): domain Eukaryota; kingdom Metazoa; phylum Arthropoda; class Malacostraca; order Decapoda; family Parastacidae; genus Cherax; species Cherax destructor. The sequence continues at coordinate 14,232 of WNWK01024104.1, read as the reverse complement.
CTAGACTAGGCCTGGTGTGCCTCACATGCCGAGGTTATCGTGTCTGGTACAGTCCTCCTAGACTAGGCCTGGTGTGCCTCACATGCCGAGGTTATCGTGTCTGGTGCAGTCCTCCTAGACTAGGCCTGGTGTGCCTCACATGCCGAGGTTATCGTAGGTCTGGTACAGTCCTCCTAGACTAGGCCTGGTGCGTCTCACATGCTGAGGTTATCGTAGGTCTGGTACAGTCCTCCTAGACTAGGCCTGGTGTGCCTCACATGCCGAGGTTATCGTAGGTCTGGTGCAGTCCTCCTAGACTAGGCCTAGTGCGCCTTGTATTACTTATTCTTCACCTGGTGATCACTGCTCTCTGCATCCTCATTCAACTTCACATCTGACCACTTTTTCTCCTCTTTCCTCAGATGATACTCTGTATTTGTTTTGAATATTATTTTTGGACTGATAATCCTCTTTTCTTTCCCTTTTAACCACATTACCTCTCACTCTTCCTTCACTAACAATGCGACTGACATCACCTTTGTTAACCTAACCTCTGCTTAATCTCCTTCCTTCCTTGTCTCAACCTTTGCTTTTTACGTACTTTGTCTTTTTCACTGCACTGGTAATAATTTAAGCCGTTTCTTACACTGCTTTCGTTTCTGGAATACTTTATTAATACACTTCGTAAAAATCACACTTGGAAGGTACGAATGTCCGGCGATGAATGTTGAGACATACGGATGAAGGAATGTACGTCTGGCGTGCGTGAGGAGTGTGTACTCATCTAATTGTGGTTGCAGGGGTTGATTCATCGCTCCTGGCCCCTCTTCTTCACTGGTCGCTATTAGGTCCACGCTCTCCCTGCTCCATGAGCCTTATCATACCTCTTCTTAAAGCTATGTGTGGACCCTGCCTCCACTCCGTCATTCTCTGCACTGTTACATTTCCTGACAACTCTGTGTCTGAAGAAGTACTTCCTAACATACCTGTGACTCATCTGAGTTTTCAGCTTCCAATTGTGACCCCTTCCTGATGTGTCTCGTCTCTCTGTCCACCTTGTCAATTCCTTTCAGTATTTTATATGTAGTTATCATGCACCCCCTATCCCTACTGTCTTCCAGTGTTGTCAGGTTGAGTTTTCTTAACCTCTCCTCGTAGGTCAAACCCCTCAGCTCCGGGACTAGTCTTGTTGCAAACCTTTGCACTTTCTCTAATTTCTTGATTTGTTTGACCAGATGTGGGTTCTATACTGGTGCTGCATACTTTAATATGGACTGACGTGCACGGTGTACAATGTCGTGAATGACTCCTTACTTAGATGTCTAAACGCTATTCTCAGGTTTGCCTGACGCCCGTATGCAGTTATTGGTTGATGATCTCATCAGGAGATGTGCTCGGTATGATGCTCACCCCAAGATCCTTTTCTTTGAGTTTTGCAGCTTCGGACCTCGTAGGCTGTACTCCGTTGCGGTCTCTTTGTCCTTCCCCAAGCTTCATAACTTTGCATTTGCTGGGGTTAAATTCCAGGAGCCATTTGTCGGATCAGGCTTGCAGCCTGTCCAGATACACTTGTAGGCTTATCTGATCCTCAGCCGCTTGCTTTTTCCTCATTAGTTTCACATCATCTGCAAACAAGAGACACCTTTGACTCTATCCCTTCTGTCATGTCATTCACATATTCAAGAAAGAGCACCGGACCTATTACTGACCCTTGTGGAACCCCACTCGACACATGTACCCACTCTTGACACCTCATCCCTACCGACACACGTTGTTTCCTTCCTATCAGATATTTCCTGATAAATTGCAGCATTTTTCCTTCCTATTCCTGCCTGCTCCTCTAACTTTGCAAGCAGTCTCTTGTGTGGTACTGTGTAGAAAGCCTTTTTACAGTCCAAGAAGATGAAGTTTACCCATCCCTCTCTCTATCTCCGGTCTGGAACTACATTTACTGTCTTCCACACCTCAGGCAGTTGCTCTGTTTCGATAGATTTATTGAAGATTGTTGTTAGTGGCACACACAGTGCATCTGCCCCTTCTCTCAGAACCAAGGAGAGATACTACTTGGGTCCACCACCTACGAGTGTATCTAATTCTCCTAGCAGTTCCTCCACCTCGGTTGTGTGCAGTGTGTCCAGTACTTGCTGGTGCACCCTACCACCTCGTTGTGTGCAGTGTGTCCAGTACTTGCTGGTGCACCCTACCACCTCGGTTTGCTGGAAGCCTCTATATCCACACTAAATACCTCGCTAAATCGCGAGCTGAGATTTTCACATATTCCTCGGTCGTTCCCTGTAAGCTCCCTTCCTTCCTTCCTCAGCCTGATTACCTGGTCCATAACAGTTGTTTACCTCCTGATGTGGCTGTATAACTACTTTGGATTTGACTTTTGATGGCTCTTCGGCTCAGCTGCCTGTTTTCTTGGGTCCTTTGCCATCTATACTTGTTCCATTCTCTTGCACACTTGGCTTTGGACTCTCCACACCTCCTGGTAAACAATGAACTCACTCTGGTCTTCCCGTTGTTTCTGTTGCCCATTAGTACGAACTTCTCCACTGCCTCCCTGCACTGTTGTGTGTATGTGTGCATGTAGTCGTGTTAGTGATAAGAGATCGCTATCTTAATCTTTTTCCAGCAATCAGTGTAGGTTTACGTGTGTGTGGCTCATCACATTCTAATCTTGCAACAGATCTATTATGTTTTAAAGATGTGGGTGGTAAAATATTTTGTGCGCTTTTCTTTTACTGATTTAGCATGACCAACTATCACCATCAGATATTCTGACGTTGATTAAGTGTTCATGTGAGAACTACACATCTGAGTTGTCAGCTGCAGCAACACGAAGCTTCCATGCGCGGTGTTGTATTCATGTCATTCTCTGTGTTGCTGCCATGCCAAGTGTTTTCTTCATGTCATTCTCTGTGCTACTGCCTCGCACGCTGGCAACAACTTCCAGTAAACAACTGCCGGAACAGCTGCTCTTGCACGCGCAAGTGCGCAGAGGCACGCATACAGCTGTCCCACTCTCACCCACTGATCCACATAGATCTAGCAGGTATAGATAGTGGAATCTTTGTATTAGCAAGTGCTAAGTCGAAGTTCGTAAAAATAACACAGTATTTTTAAATATATTGAAAAGGAACACACGTTACAATAATTGTATTATTAATTTAACTTGGACCAGAATAAATGTTGAGTGAATTACTTTTCATGGCACAATGTTCTTACCATATGGGCTAGTAGGAAGGGCTGAGAGTGCCTGATTATCTATGGCACAGTAATTGTGTCGTTTGGGCTAGTATATAGGCTAAGGGTACTTGACTATCTTTGGAGAAATATTACCATTTAGGCTTTACGAAGAGCTACGTGTTTCTGACTGTCTATTGTACTCAATTCAATATTATAAACTGAGTGATGAGCTAAATAAATATAGAGAAATTTACAGGCATATGATTTTTAGTCTACAAGGCATGACCAGGTTTGTGCAGTAGATGTCCAGAATCAGTTTGCGAAGCCCAGAGAGTGATTAGGTTTGTGCAACGCAAGGTCGGTAACACATGATCTGACCACATCTGTAAGCCACTAGCACCTTTCAGGCTAGTAATGCACATGCATTGACTAGATCTATGAAACATAACGCACTCTTTCAGGTCTCTAACACACACATCTTGTGTGTGTTACTTATAAAGTCTGATAATCTCATGCACTAGCAATGCTTTGTAAGGCAGACCCTGACCAGGTCTGTAAAACATACACGGACCTTATCCATAAAACACATCCACTGATGACGTCTGTACTACACAGGCACTGACCAGGATCTTAATACAGGTAATTCTTCACTTGACTAACCTTTAGGCATGACCTACTTGCACACTTGTCAAGTGTAACACCACCTACGACTGCTGCACCTCTCCTGCCTACAGTGTATAAGACACTTCTTCCCACATATGCTGAGGGACTGATTACCTCAAACTCCTCCTGTTCTCCATGGACTGATAAAGCCACTGTGTGGCGAAACGTTTCCTCATTAAAGATACACAAGTGTTGTACATGTGTCTTGAACCTTGTCGGTTCTCTGAACCATTTATCTACAAAATGCATAAGGAGGGCTAGAGTGTAAAATAAATATCCTAGTCATGAATGTAAAATACGTACCCTGGCCAGGAGTTCAAAAATATACCCTGACAAGCATTATAAAAGACCGTACCAGGTTATTTACATACCCTGGCCAGGAGTGTAAAATACGTACCCTAGCCAGGGGTATAAATTATATATCCTTTTGAGGTCTCTAAAATTTCTGCTCTCGTATATACACAAAAAAATCATTCCAGTTACGTTTAAAGAGTGGAGTTCAATGACGATGCCAAAATAAACAAAAATATAATTTAACTAAATGTAGCACGACTGATTCTGGGAGTTTATAAGAATTATTTTGGTAAGAATCTACAGTTTAGCATAAAATTGAGGAAAGAGAAAGGCAACTTGGTGTTACAGAGAAAGAGAAAGGCAACTTGGTGTTACAGAGATACTTCAGAAACTCTGCTCGACGCTTCAATTACCCAAGACTTTAACGTGACGATTCATTCTTTTTCTTCAAGAGAAAAACTTTTTAATTGCCCACGTCTGAGCGTATATTAGACAGGAATTTAAACAGGTAAAAAAAGAGTATTTGAGAGAGAGAAAGAGAGAGATTGACAGACAGAGACAGAAAGACACAGACAGACAGACACAGACAGAGAGACAAAGGGAGAGAGAGATACAGATCCATAGATACAGATACACAAGTACCAAATGGGTGGAGAATGAAATCAGTAGTGTACCGAGATCACAACCCACAAAATCGTAATGACATGATTACAATTGTCATTACGATTTTCGTGGGTGTGGCATGCAAAGAATACGTTACATTTATTCGGCGTATGTACACACTCCCATATAGGCTGCCTCCCAACCAGTGAACCAGGTGCTAAGGGTTTAACGATTAAGGGGGCCCCATCGTTAAATCAGAACCTTGGTTCAGCCAATCATAATGTGGGTCGGACATTTGTGGAGGTGATGTGGTAGAACTCACGGTGCACTCTTGTCAGATTCATGCAGCTGCTGGTTGATCACGGTTGTCTCTTTCAATCAATCAATCAACTTTATTTCTGATAATATTACAAAGTGGGGTTTACATATTTTATGGTATTTGTACATTTTACGAAATAATTATTACAAGAAGGCCAATAGTATGCCTAGGTATGTCTAGGCATTTCAGGCAGTCTTATACTAGATTTTACTCTATAGTGACAAAATAATTATACTGGTATTAAGGTTAGATAATTGTAGTGATTAACTTGGTTTACAAAATTGAGGTAGTTCAAAATATTTAAGAATTTAACAATTAGGTTATATATTAATGGAAATGGTAGTGATTAACTAGGTTTACAAAATTGAGGTAGTTTGAAATATTTAAGGATTTAACAATTAGTTTATATATTAATGGAAATGGTGCCGTATTGGCATGATACAGTTTCTATATTGGAGTGTCTTAGGCAAACTTATGACTAGCTTAAGAATTATGAAGCAATAGTTGTATTAGAATTTTCTTTACAATCATGTGCAAATTAAGGGTAATCACAGATATCAATAAGTGTATTTTGCTGTGGATATGTGCAAGATAAAGTAGTTTTCATGTGGTTAACTACCGGTTGGGTGCGTAAGTGAGATAAGATGTTTTTTAACAGTGCTTTTGAAAATGGAGGTTGTGTCTGCAGTTCTAGAGTTTTCAGGCAGGGAGTTCCAGATTTTAGGCCCTTTTATGTACATTAAATTTTTGTATAGATTTAGTCGGACACGGGGAATGTCAAAGAGATGTTTATGTCTGGTATTATGTCTATGGGTCCTGTCACAACTGTCAAGAAAGTGTTTTAGTTCAGGGTTAAAGTTGGAATTTATGGTTCTATAAATGTAGATAGCAGAGTAGTAAGTATGGATGTTCTGAACAGTGAGTAGGTTTAGGTCTTTGAAGAGTGGGGGGGGGGGTGCTGCCTAGAGTTGGATTGCGTAATAATTCTTACTGCGGCTTTATGTTGAGTTATTATTGGCTTTAGGTGGGTAATTGCTGTTGATCCCCAAGCACAAATGGCATGTGTGAGGTAGGGATAGATGAGTGAATAGTATAGTGTGAGTAGGGTTGATTGTGGTACGTAGTAACGTATCTTAGAGAGGATCCCCACAGTTTTGGACACTTTCTTTGTTATTTGTTGGATATGAGTGCTGAATTTCAGGCTGCTGTCGAGGTGAAGGCCCAGGAATTTGCCCTCATTATGTTTAGCAATAGGAGTGTTGTTGATCTTAATGTTTAATTGTGCATCACCTGCTCTGTTACCAAACATAATATAGAAGGTCTTATCAGTGTTGAGTGTAAGTATATTGGCTGTCATCCATGTAGATATTTTTAGTAATTCGTCGTTAACAATGGTGTTCAGCGTGGCAAGATTTGTGTGGGAGATGACATAAGTTGTGTCGTCAGCAAAGAGTATTGGTTTCAGGTGTTGTGATACATTGGCTGTTGTTGTCTTGCCTCTTGATTACCGTGATACATTTATTTTCCAACTCTTGTACATAGTGTACATAAGTGTATATACCTATATTCATACTTGGTGAAGGAAAATACAATTCAACGACTACTGCTGTGTTTATTTTCGCTCCATTACGACCAGGGTTACAGGCCTTGATTACCTGGGTCGTAATAGTGAGTCATGATGAAGGCTTTGAGGGGACTTGAGCTACAGTTCGTCACGGCCACTCTGGCGGGAGAGTCATCTGTAAAAACGAGCATTTGTGGTCATGGTGGTGCCTATTCTAACCTTCCTATGGTGCATAAATATACCTAGTTGGATGAATCTTATTGTAGCCAGCTGGCCCAGTGGCTAGCGCGTCGGTCTGGAGTTTTGCGACTCACGAGTTCAAGCCTAGCCCGTGGTATGGTCAGTTCCTGAATTAATGCACGGCTACGAATGTGTTCGTGTTGGGAAGTGGCATGTCCAGTGTACTTACTGGTCACCTAACATTTGCAGCATTGTGGCGCAGTGAACTAAAGCGTAGAGGAGGATAGCTGGTTAAATGTCCAGGGTTTGATTCCCAGCTGGTCGCATTATTGTTATTTGCTTAAAACACACTTCGTTCTGTGGAACATATATACACACACACATTATATATATATATATATATATATATATATATATATATATATATATATATATATATATATATATATATATATATATATATACAGTGCTCGTCATGGCATTATGTCGGGTGAGCGCCACGACATAATTCCCTGATGAAAATCAAAGTAGGCCATACAGGGGGGTCTTTTTTCGTCAGTGCACTATGCCGAGTAGCGGCCGTTATCATGACGTCAAGGCCTGCCACCACACTCCACAGTGACTTCTCATTTCTTACGTGGCTACCGTGGTGAGAGGAAGTGTTCCTTTTCTCTCTCATCCGCCCCATCTTTTGTCCAGTGTTCCCTTAGGTTTTGTGGCTATACATCTTTGATTATGGGTAAAAGTAAGTCTTTAACACCTGAAACTATAGCTCAAATCATAGGGCTTCACGAAGCTGGGCACCAGACGAAAGAAATAGTGGAGAATGTTGGTGTGTGTGAGTGTTCAGTGAGGAACTGGAGCTGGATGAAAGTGAGTGGGTTGACGACTGACTATTACTATCATCATGTGGTGGGAGTGTATGGTGACTGCCAGTATGGTGGGTGACTCAGCTGGTAACTCCTCAGGTGGGGTTTGACAGCCAAGCACATCTCGAGCGGGTGACACAGTGATGGGTGACTTCCAGAACGGACTGGGTGACTTATTACTCAGTAAATATTCAATTTCGGCCATTATTTCCTTCCCCACATATCTCAACCATCCACACCCTGACCTCCCACATATCTCAACCATCCACACTCCGACCTCCCACATATCTCAACCATCCACACCCCGACCTCCCACATATCTCAACAATCCACACCCTGACCTCCCACATATCTCAACCATCAACACCCCGACCTCCCACATATCTCAACAATCCAAACCCTGACCTCCCACATATCTCAACCATCCACACCCCGACCTCCCACATATCTCAACCATCCACACCCCGACCTCCCACATATCTCAACAATCCACACCCTGACCTCCCACATATCTCAATCCATCACACCGACCTCCCACATATCTCAACCATCCATACCCTGACCTCCCACATATCTCAACCATCCACACCCCGACCTCGCACATATCTCAACCATCCACACCCCGACCTCGCACATATCTCAACTATCCACACCCCGACCTCGCACATATCTCAACCATCCACACCCTGACCTCCCACATATCTCAACCATCCACACCCCGACCTTCTTTACCAAATATATTAAACTTTTCGACACACTATAGAAGAAACTTATAGCGAAAAAAATATATATCAAGCGGGAGGGCTTCTCAGACCCGTGGTCACAAATGGGTCAACTATGGTCAACTTGGGCCAACCGAAAATAGTCCACTGAGAAACCACTTTTCAGAATCTTAAACATCACATGCTAAGACATTCACTTTAACTTTACAGGAAAGGGTAGCAGCTGACAGTGTATTTGACCGAACAATCAAAAAACATCTGGGACTGATTTTTTATGTAAAAATATTATAAATCACCGCCGTTGGGACGACATGTGATATGCCAGGGAAGGAAGGTGGTAGACGCTTCTTACCTTTAATTAGCAAGTATACCTTTAGTATACTTGGAAGGGGTTTTAGGGTCAACGCCTCCGCGGCCCGGTCCATGGCTAGACCTCGCGATGGATCAGGACGTGATCAACCAGGCTGTTACCGCTGGCTGCACGTAAACCGACGTACGAACCACAGCCTGGCTGTCAGGAATTGACTTTAAGTGCCTGTCCAGCGCCTTCTTGAAGACAACCAGGGGTCTATGCTGGGAGACAGTTGAACAGTCTTGGGCCCCTGACACTAAGCGTACTCATGGCGCCCCCGCTTTTCATTCGGGGATGCTGCATTTCCTGCCAAGTCTTTTGCTTTCGTAAAGAGTGATTTTCGTGTGCAGATTTGGGACTAGTGTCTCTAGGATTTTCAAGATGTATATTTTCATGTAGCTTTCTCGCCTGCGTTCCAGAGAGTACAAATTAAGGGACTTCAACCGTTCCCAGTAATTTAGGTGTTTTATTGTAGGTGCCATGAAAATTCTCTGTACATTCTCCAAGTTTGAAATATCGCCTGCTTTGAAACTGAGAATCTCTGACATTATCACTCACAGGTCCTTCACATTAGTTTTTCGTTTTATTGTGAGTTTCAAATTTGTTTTAGACTCTGATAAAGTTTTGATTTCCTAGAGTTTTCCATAGCGAAGTAATTGAAATTTTTCTTCATTGAACTTCATATTGTATTCTGCGGTCCTTTTAAAGATTTGGTTGATGTCTGCCTGAAGTCTTGCTGTGTCTTCGACGGATGACTGTCATGCATATTCGGGTGTCATTCACAAAGGATGACACGGCACTGGCTTACATCTGTCTATTTCAGATATGCGGATGAGGAACAGGATGGGAGGGAGTACTGTGCCTTGTGGAACAGAGCTTTTCACTGTAGCCGCGTCTGACTTTATATTCTATTACTCTTTGTGTTCTATTTGTTAGGAAGTTATAGATCCATCTATAAACTTTTCCTGTTATTCCTTTATCACGCATTTTGTGTGCTATTACACCATGGTCACACTTGTCAAAAGCTTTCGCAGAGTCTGTGTATACTACATCTGCATTTTGTTTGTCCTCCAGAGCATCCAAGACCTTGTCATAGTGGTCCAGTAGTTGTGAGAAGCAGGAATGACCTGCTCTAAACCCATCCTGCCCTTGGTTGAGTACCTAAGTGGGTGGTGATCTTGCTTCTTAGAACCCTTTCAAAGATTTAGTGATGCTATCTGTCTGTAATGAGTTAGGAGATGAGTCAGTGAGTACACCACCTCTCCTCGCTAGTGAGTACACCACCTCTCCTCACCAGTGAGGACACCACCTCTCCTCACTAGTGAGGACACCACCTCTCCTCACCAGTGAGGACACCACCTCTCCTCACTAGTGAGGACACCACCTCACTAGTGAATACACCACCTCTCCTCACTAGTGAGGACACCACCTCACCTCACTAGTGAGGACACCACCTCTCCTCACTAGTGAGGACACCACATCTCCTCACTAGTGAGGACACCACCTCTCCTCACTAGTGAGTAAACTACCTCTCCTCACTAGTGAGTACCTACCTATCCTCACTAGTGAGGACACTCACTCTCCTCACTAGTGAGGACATCACTAGTGAGGACATATATATATATATATATATATATATATATATATATATATATATATATATATATATATATATATATATATATATATATATATATATATACAGTGCTCGTCATGGCATTATGTCGGGTGAGCGCCACGACATAATTCCCTGATGAAAATCAAAGTAGGCCATACAGGGGGGTCTTTTTTCGTCAGTGCACTATGCCGAGTAGCGGCCGTTATCATGACGTCAAGGCCTGCCACCACACTCCACAGTGACTTCTCATTTCTTACGTGGCTACCGTGGTGAGAGGAAGTGTTCCTTTTCTCTCTCATCCGCCCCATCTTTTGTCCAGTGTTCCCTTAGGTTTTGTGGCTATACATCTTTGATTATGGGTAAAAGTAAGTCTTTAACACCTGAAACTATAGCTCAAATCATAGGGCTTCACGAAGCTGGGCACCAGACGAAAGAAATAGTGGAGAATGTTGGTGTGTGTGAGTGTTCAGTGAGGAACTGGAGCTGGATGAAAGTGAGTGGGTTGACGACTGACTATTACTATCATCATGTGGTGGGAGTGTATGGTGACAGCCAGTATGGTGGGTGACTCAGCTGGGTAACTCCTCAGGTGGGGGTTTGTACAGCCAAGCACATCTCGAGCGGGTGACACAGTGATGGGTGACTTCCAGAACGGACTGGGTGACTTATTACTCAGTAAATATTCAATTTCGGCCATTATTTCCTTCCCCACATATCTCAACCATCCACACCCTGACCTCCCACATATCTCAACCATCCACACTCCGACCTCCCACATATCTCAACCATCCACACCCCGACCTCCCACATATCTCAACAATCCACACCCTGACCTCCCACATATCTCAACCATCAACACCCTGACCTCCCATATCTCAACAATCCAAACCCTGACCTCCCACATATCTCAACCATCCACACCCCGACCTCCCACATATCTCAACCATCCACACCCCGACCTCCACATATCTCAACAATCCACACCCTGACCTCCCACATATCTCAACCATCAACACCCCGACCTCCCACATATCTCAACAATCCAAACCCTGACCTCCACATATCTCAACCATCCACACCCCGACTCTCCCACATATCTCAACCATCCACACCCCGACCTCCCACATATCTCAACAATCCACACCCTGACCTCCCACATATCTCAACCATCCACACCCCGACCTCCCACATATCTCAACAATCCACACCCTGACCTCCCACATATCTCATCAATCCACACCCTGACCTCCCACATATCTCAACAATCCACACCCTGACCTCCTCAATATCAACAATCCACACCCCGACCTCCCACATATCTCAAATCCACACCCTGACCTCCCACATATCTTTAACCATCCACCCCCGACCTCCCACATATCTCAACCATCCACACCCCGACCTCCCACCCTATCTCAACCATCCACACCCCGACCTCCCACATATCTCAACCATCCACACCCCGACCTCCCAATATTCAACCATCCACACCCCGACCTCCCACATATCTCAACAATCCACACCCTGACCTCCCCACATATCTCAACCATCCACACCCGACCTCCCACATATCTCAACAATCACACCTGGGCCCTCCCACATATCTCATCAATCCACACCCTGACCTCCCATATCTCAACAATCCACACCCTGACCTCCTCATATCTCAACAATCCACACCCCGACCTCCCCACATATCTCAACCATCCACACCCCGACCTCCCACATATTCAACCATCCATACCCTGACCTCCCACATATCTCAAACCATCCACACCCCGACCTCGCACATATCTCAACCATCCACACCCCGACCTCGCAATATCTCAACCATCCACACCCGACCTCGCACATATCTCAACCATCCACACCCTGACCTCCCACATATCTCAACCATCCACACCCCGACCCTTTACCAAATATATTAAACTTTTCGACACTATAGAAGAAACTTATAGCGAAAAAAATATATATCAAGCGGGAGGGCTTCGGACCCGGGGGTCACAAATGGGTCAACTATGGTCAACTTGGGCCAACCGAAAATAGTCCACTGAGAAACCACTTTTCAGAATCTTAAACATCACATGCTAAGACATTCACTTTAACTTTACAGGAAAGGGTAGCAGCTGACAGTGTATTTGACCGAACAATCAAAAACATCTGGGACTGATTTTTATGTAAAATATTATAAATCACCGCCGTTGGGACGACATGTGATATGCCAGGGAAGGAAGGTGGTAGACGCTTCTTCTTTAATTAGCAAGTATACCTTTAGTATACTTGGAAGGGGTTTTAGGGGCAACGCCTCCGGGCCCGGTCCATGGCTAGACCTCGCGATGGATCAGGACGTGATCAACCAGGCTGTTACCGCTGGCTGCACGTAAACCGACGTACGAACCACAGCCTGGCTGTCAGGAATTGACTTTAAGTGCCTGTCCAGCGCCTTCTTGAAGACAACCAGGGGTCTATGGGGAGACAGTTGAACAGTCTTGGGCCCTGACACTAAGGACTTCATGGCGCCCCCGCTTCATTCGGGGATGCTGCATTTCCCTCCAATTTTTTTTTCTTTCAGAAAAGGGTTTTTTTGTGAGATTTGGGAAGGTTCTGGGATTTTCAAGATGTTTTTTCCCCTGTAGTTTCCCCTTTGGGTTTTTCCCGAGAGTAAAAAATTTAAAGGGGCTTAAAACCTTTTCCCAGTAATTTGGTGTTTTATTGAGGTCCCAAAGAAAATTCTCTGTACATTCTCCAAGTTTGAAATATCGCCTGTTTTTAAAAATGAAAATTTTTTGACATTATCCCTCCAGGTCCTTCACATTAGTTTTTCGTTTTATTGTGAGTTTCAAATTTGTTTTAGACTCTGTTTTTTTTTGATTTCCTAGAGGTTTTTCCCTAGCGAAGTAATTGAAATTTTTTTTTTAATTTTTTTTTTGGGTTTTTAAAAGGGGGGCCCGGGGTTTTTTTTCGACGGATGACTGTCATGCAAATTCGGGTTTTCCCCAAAAAGGGGAAACCCCCAAAAACCCTTTTTTTAAAAGGGGTGAGGAAAGGGGGGGGGAAAAAAATGTGCCTTTTTTTTTGGGCCCCTTTTTTTTTCTATTTTTTTTTTTTTTGGGAAAATATAAAATTTTTTTTTTTTTTTTTTTCCAAAAATTTTTTTTTTTTTTTTTGGGGGGGCCCTTTTAAAAAAAGGGGGGCCCCAAAAATTTTTTTTTTAAAAAAAAACCGTAAAGGGGGGGGGCCCCGGGGGGGGGGTTTTGGGGGGCCCCCGGGGGGGGGGCCCGGGGGGGGGTTGGGGTTTTGGGGGGTTTTTTTGGGGGGGGGCTTAAAAGGGGGTGATCAAAAAACCCCCCCCCGGGGGGCCCCCCTTGGGGGGGGCCCCCCCCCAAAAAAAAAAGGGGGGGGAAAAATTTTTCCATTAAAAAAAATAAACCCCCCTTGGGGGGGGCCCCCCAAGGGGGGGGACCCAAAAAGGGGGGGGGGAAAAAAGGGGGGGGGGGGGCCCCCCCCCCCGGGGGGGGTTTCCCCAAAAAAATTTTAATTTCCCCATTGGGGGGCCCCCGGGGGGGGCCCCCTAAAGGGGGGGGGCCACTAGTGAGGCACCACCCCCCCCCACTAGGGGGGAACCCCCACCCCCCCTCACTAGTGGGGCACCACCTCCCCCTTCACTAGTGGGGCCCCACCTCCCCCTGGTGAGTCCACCCCCCCCTCACTAGGGGGGACACCCCCCCTTTCAAGAGGACCCCCCCTTTGGACCCCCTTCCCCCTAGTGAGTACACCACCTCTCCTCACGGTGAGTAAATTTTCCTCACTAGGGGAAAAACCCCCCCCTCACTTTCCCCCCCCTCACTAGTGAGTCCCCCCTTTTTCCCCCTCACTAGTG
>WNWK01024103.1:0-30173 GCA_009830355.1 Cherax destructor | reverse complement strand
GTGGTTACAAGAGTTGATTCACAGATCTTAGCATAGCCTCTTTACGGGTGGCTATAATAGACTTGTCGCACGTCTTCTTAAAGTTATGAATGGATCCGCCTCTACCACTTCACTCTCCACATTGCTCCACTTCCTGACAACTCTAAGGCTGAAGAAATACTTCCTAACATCCCTCGGACTCATCCGTGTTTGCAACTTCAACTTGTGCTCTCTTGTTCCTATTTCCCATCCCTGAAACATTCTCTCCACGTTCACTCTGTCGACTCCTTTCAGTATTTTGTACGTCGTTATCATATACCCCCTTAGTCCTTCTGTCCTCTAGTGCCATTAAGTTGAGTACACTTAACCTCTTATCATAAGACATACACCTCTGCAGTTTTCCATTTTCGTTATGTACTTGACCATGCGTGGGATCCATACTGGTATTGCGCACTCCAAAATGGACCTGACGTAGACGGTGTACAGTTCGTATCGTAGATGGATAACTGAATATTTGTAGTAGCTATTTGGTTGATGTGCTCCTCAGAAGACGTGTTCTGTATGATACTCACCCCAAGGTTCTTCTCCTTCAGTAAGGTTTGTAACCTTGGTCGCACTACCTTGTACTCCGTATGCGTTTTTCTTTGCTTTTTCCCAAGCATCATAACTTTGTACTTGGTGGGGTCAAACTCCAGGAGCCGTTCGTCACACCAGGCCTGTAGCCTGTCACACCAGGCCTGTAGCCTGTCACACCAGGCCTGTAGCCTGTCACACCAGGCCTGTAGCCTGTCACACCAGGCCTGTAGCCTGTCACACCAGGCCTGTAGCCTGTCACACCAGGCCTGTAGCCTGTCCATATACATTTGTAGCCTTTGCTGGTCCTTGTCAGCTTGTACTCATATTACTTTCACGTCGTCTACGAACAGGGATACCTCTAACTCTATCCTTTGTGTGTGTGTCCTTACCTATTTGTACTCACTTATTTGTGGTTGCTCCTGGTCCCGCCTGTTCACTGATCGCTACTAGGTCCTCTCTCTCCATGCTTCATGAGCTTTATCATACCTCGTCTTAAAACTATGTATGGTTCCTGCCTCCACTACATCACTTGCCAGACAGTCCACTCTTTCCCTGTGACATGAACCAAGCAAACAGTAAAGACATTACTGTCCAGATCATAAGAGAACAAAATAAGGTTAATTAAGGTTAATGCAATAAAAGAACGTTTTAGGTCGTTTTTTATTGTTTTTAAATAATTTACATTTTTTTAAAAAATCATAGTAAATGTTCATTAAAATATAATTTCTTTCAATATTTCATATATTTTTTAAATATTTTAAACATTAAAAAACTCAGAAAAATGTGCTAAAATGGTATTTTATTGTATTTTTCGACGATTTAGAGCTTTTTGAAATATTTTCGGGCAAATCATAATTTTTAGCTAAAATACATATATTTTCACACTTTTAACTAGAATTGCTGCTGCAATTTAATTTAATTAGAAAAGTAAGCGAAATTTAAGATTTTTTTAAGAAGCTTATTTATAGGCATATTTAAGCTAAAAAAATCATATTTTTCAGAAAATTATTGAGAAAACCTTGATTCTTCGAAATATGCAATATAATAACGTTTTATGTCGTTTTTCAATATATATTAATAATTTATATATTTTAAAAAAATACCAGTAAATGTCAATAAAAATACATAATATTTTTGTATATTTAATATTTTCTAAAAATATATATAAATCATTAAAAAACGCTTTTCTGGCAAACCATGGTGACATCACACATCCCTGTCTAAGGCCTACTTTTACTGGGAAATAATCTCTCTCTCGCCTACATACTCTAACCTGAGCCTCACTATCCTCGTAAAAACTTTTCACCCCTTTTAATAACCTATCTCCTATTCCATACATTTGCAACATCTGCCACATTGCCCCTCTATCCACCCTATCATATGGCTTTTCTAAATCCATAAATAAAACAAACACCTCTTTACCCTTATCTAAATATTGTTCACCTATATGTTTCACTGCAAACACTTGGTCTACACACTTCCTACCTTTCCTAAAGCCCCCTTGTTCATCCACTATCCTGCTCTCCGTCTTACTCCTAATTCTTTCAATAATAACTCTACCATACACTTTACCCAGAAAAATAAGCTAAAATTGTATTTTATGGCATATTTCGACGATTTTGTGCTGTTTTAACACATTTCTTACAAACCTCAATTTTTAGCTAAAATACCGATATTATCACATTTATATTTAGAATTGCTGCTGTAATTTAATTTTTAGGGAAATGTAAAAGAAATTAAAAATATTTTTTGAAGAAGCTTACATATAGGTATAAAAAAGTCTAGATTTTCAAGAAATTTTTGTGAAAGCATTGCATCATCGAAATATGCATTTAAATAACGTTTTAAATCGTTTTTCAATATATAATTATAATTTATTTATTTTAAAAAATTAACAGTAAATGTCAATAAAAATACATAATATTTTTGTATATTCAATATTTTTTAAATATACAGTGGACCCTTGGTTTTCGTTCACCTCCAAGCTTGAACAATTATGTAAGTTTATTTTTGTAAGTGCTTTTTTAAGTGTATTTTTGTGGGTCTGAATTGACTAATCTGATTTACATTTGTCCTTATAGGAGCAAATTTGTTCGTTAACGGCACTCAAACAGCATTGTGGAAAGAATTTTCAACGAAAACAGAGGGTCCACTGTATATATAAAACATTAAAAAAATTACGAAAAATGAGCTAAAATGGTATTTTATTGCATATTTCGACTATTTAGAGCTATTTTAATGTTTTCTGGCAAACCTCAATTTTTAGCTAAAATATATAAATTATCACTTTTAATTAGAATTGCTGCTGTAACTGAATTTAACTGGAAAAATAAGCGAAATTTAATATTTTTTGAAGAAGCTTATATACCGGCTTATTTGGGCTAAAAAAAATTCAAAATTTTCAAGAAATGTTTGAGAGAGCCTTGATTCATCCAAAAATGCAATAAAATAACGTTTTATGTCGTTTTTCAATATTTTTTTTTTTCAACAAGTCGGCCGTCTCTCACCGAGGCAGGGTGACCCAAAAAGAAAGAAAATCCCAAAAAAGAAAATACTTTCATCATCATTCAACACTTTCACCACACTCATACATAATCACTGTCTTTGCAGAGGCGCTCAGATACGACAGCTGAGAATAAGTCCCTCGCAGCTGTCACTATCCCAAACCCTTCCTTTAAAGTGCAGGCATTGTACTTCCCATTTCCAGGACTCAAGTCCAACTAAATCAATTAATTGGTTTCCCTGAATCCCTTCACAAAATGTTACCCTGCTCACACTCCAACAGCTAGTCAGGTCCCATAAACCATTCGTCTCCATTCACTCCTATCTAACACGCTCACACATGCTTGCTGGAAGTCCAAGCCCCTCACTCACAAAACCTCCTTTACCCCCTCCCTCCAACCTTTTCGAGGACGACCCCTACCCCGCCTTCCTTCCCCTACAGATTTATATGCTCTCTAAGTCATTCTACTTTGATCCATTCTCTCTAAATGACCAAACCACCTCAACAACCCCTCTTCAGCCCTTTGACAAATACTTTTAGTAACTCCACACCTTCTCCTAATTTCCACACTCCGAATTTTCTACATAATATTTACACCACACATTGCCCTTAGACAGGACATCTCCACTGCCTCCAGCCGCCTCCTCGCTGCCGCATTTACAACCCATGCTTCACACCAATATAAGAGTGTTGGTACCACTATAGTTTCATACATTCCCTTCTTTGCCTTCATGGATAACGTTTTTTGTCTCCACAGATACCTCAATGCACCACTCACCTGTTTTCCTTCATCAATTCTATGGTTAACCGCATCCTTCATAAACCCATCCACTGACACGTCAACTCCCAAATATCTGAAGACATTTACTTCTTTCATAATCCCTCTCTCCAATGTGATATCCATTTTTTCTTTATTTAAATCATTTGATACCCTCATCACCTTACTCATATCTATGTTCACTTTCAACATTCTACCTTACACACCCTCCCAAACTCATCCACTATCCTTTGCAACTTTTCTTTAGAATCTCCCATAAGTACAGTATCATCAGCAAAAAGTAACTGTGTCAACTCCCATTTTGCATTTAATTCCCCATAATTTAATCACACCCCTCTTCCCAACACCCTAGCATTTACTTCTTTTACAACCCCATCTATAAATATATTAAACAACCATGGTGACATTACACATCCCTGTCTAAGACCTACTTTTACCGGGAAGTAATCTCCCCCTCTCCTACACACCCTAACCTGAGCCTCACTATCCTCATAAAACTCTTTTCAGCCTTCAGTAACTTACTACCTATTCCATAAACTTGCAACATTTGCCATATTGCTCCCCTATCCACTCTATCATATGCCGTTTCTAAATCCATAAATGCAATGAAAACTTCTCTACCTTTATCTAAATACTGTTCACATATATGCTTCACTGTAAACACTTGATCTACACATCCCCTACACACTCTAAAGCCTCCTTGCTCATCTGCAATCCTACTCTCTGTCTTACCTCTAATTCTTTCAATAATAACCCTGCCATACACTTTACCTGGTATACAATCTCTTTTATCACCCTTTCCCCTTTATATAAAGGAACTATACATGCTCTCTGCCAATCCCTAGGTACCTTCCTCTTTCATACATTTAATAAATAAAAATACTAACACTCCAACACTATATCCCCCTGCTTTTAACATTTCTGTCATGATCCCGTCAGTTCCAGCTGCTTTACCCTTTTCATTCTACGTAATGCCTCACGCACCCTCCCCACACTCACATCCTGCTCTTCTTCACTCCTAAACGATGTTATACCTCCCTGGCCAGTACATGAAATTACCGCCTCCCTTTTTTCATCGACATTTAAAAGTTCCTCAAAATATTCCCGCCATCTAACCAATACCTCCAGCTCCCCATCTACTAACTCCTCTACTATGCTTTTAACTGACAAATCCATTCGTTCCCTAGGCTTTCTTAACTTGTTTATCTCACTCCAATTTTTTTTTTTTCAGCAAAATTCTTGACAGAGCCTCTCCCACTCTTTCATCTGCTCTTCTTTTGCACTCTCGCACCACTCTCTTCACCTTTCTTTTACTCTCCATATACTCTGCTCTTCTATTAACACTTCTGTTTCGTAAAAACCTCTCATAAGCTACTTTTTTCTCTTTTATCACACCCTTTACTTTTTCATTCCACTATTCACTCCTCTTTCCTCCTGCACCCACCCTCCTATACCCACAAACTTCTGCTCCACATTCTAATACTGCATTTTTAAAACTTTCCCAACTCTCTTCAACCCCCCGCTTCCCCACTACTCCTACTTGCACTAGTCCACCTTTCTGCCAATAGTTGCTTATATCTCACCCTAACTTCCTCCTCCCTTAGTTTATACACTTTTACCTCTCTCTTACTTGTTGTTGCCATTTTCTTTTGTCCCATTTTCCTTTTACTCTAACTGTAGCTACAACTAAATAATGTTCCGATATATCCGTTGCCCTCTATAAACATGTACATCCTGAAGCCTACCCATCAACCTTTTATCCACTAATACATAATCTAACAAACTACTTTCCTTACGTGCTATATCATACCTTGAATACTTATTTATCTTCTTTTTCATAAAATATGTATTACTTATTACCAAACCTCTTTCTACACATAGCTCTATTAACGGTTCCCCATTTACATTTACCCCTGGCACCCTAAATTTACTTACTACTCCCTCCACAACTTATTTACCCACTTTAGCATTAAGATCCCCAACCACAAGTACTCTCTCACTTGGTTCAAAACTCCCCACACACTCACTCAACATTTCCCAAAATCTCTCTCTCTCTCCTACACCTCTATATTCTCCAGGTGCATAAACACTTACTATAACCCACTTTCCACATCAACCTTTATTTTACTCCACATAATCCTTGAATTTAAGCATTTATACTCCCTCTTTACCTGCCATAACTGATTCCTGTATTCCTGCTTGAATCACTGAGGTTGTCTGCAAGAATTTGTTTTATTAGCTCATTTGATGCAATGGAAGAGGATAAGAAAGCTTTTAGGGCAATCTGGGAGGATTTGCGTACTCCAGCCCCCAAGCCTGACTGGAAGTGAGGCTTGCAACCTCTGTCCATCTTCGAGGGAAAGATTCAATACACTCTCTAGCATGGTCTTGAGGAGAGAGTCATATTCCTTGAGTTTTGGGCTGCTGAAGGCTGGGCAGCATCTCAGGAAGTATGTGTTATTGAAATGATTTATATATTCTTAAAAATCCCATTAAAATCCTTAAAAATAAATATTATTATTCAATCTTTCATATTTTTTCAAAAATTACGTGAATCATTAAAATACTTCAGAAAATTTTGCTAAAATGGATTTTTATTGCATATTTCGACGTTTTTGAGCGCTTTTAGTGATTTTCTGACAAACCTCATTTTTAGCTAAAATACATTGATTATAACCATTTTAATCAGAATATCTGATAATTAAATTTTATGGGAAAAGTAAGCCAAATATTATCATTTTTTAAGCAGTTTACTGAATTATTAATAAAATGCTTCAGAAAGCCCTTTAATCATCGAAAATGCAATGAAATAAGGTTTTGTAACATTTTTTTAATATTTATAAATAATTTACAAATTTTTAAAAATCCCCGTAAAAATCTATAAAAACAGACATTATTAATGAGAATATATATATTTTTAAATATTTTTTCATTAAAAAATTCTGAAAAAAGTGACAAAAAATTTTTAAATTTTTTACATATTTCGACGTTTTAGTTTGGGGTTTTAGGGCTTTTTGACAATCATCATTTTTTTAAACTAAAATACATAGATTATTACACTTTTATTCATACTTTCTGCTGCATTTAAATTTTACGTGAAACGTAAGCCAAATTTTGTTATTTTTTTGATGCAGCCTTCCTATAGGATTTTATTTAGAAAATTCAGTTTTTAAGAAAATGTTGAGAAAGCCTTTGAATTAGAAATATGTAATAAAAAAAGGTTTTATTTCATTTTTCAAATTTTTAAAAATATTTATATATTCTAAAAAATCAAATTAAAAATCTACAAAATATTTCATATTTTTTCAAAAAAAATGACTTTTAAAAATAGAAAATATGTAAAATGGTATTTTATTGATATTTCGACGCTTTAGAGCGGTTTGGGCTTTTCGACAAAACTCAATTTTTAGCTTAAAAATTTAGATTATCAAACTTTAAAAAAAAAACAATACCGTCCGGACAAACACACAACCCGCACAAGGGGCCCCACCCATTGCAGTGCTCCTTCCGAAAATGACTATTCCACTACTTTACTACCACTACTACCTCCATTATTACACCTCCACCACTTTTTGTCCCCCCGTCTGCCTGCCTATAAATACCTTCCATCTGTCCTTAGTGAGCACATTTCGCCCACACAGTGGCTTTATAAAGTCACTTGATAAAAACTCTGTGTGCCAGAAATAAGTCAATAAAGGATCTCATTATACTCCAGTTTTGTCTATTTTTCCATTATTTTCCATTATTGCATTATTTTATCTTGATGCTGGTGAGAGACTCTTGATCCAAGGAGCTGGAACTATCATCCTTTGCTTCGATCGAATCCGAGTGAATCCCATTCCACTGGCGCTAAGTGACCCTACGAGTTTAGCACTTTCCTCGGATTAGAACAACCTCAATATTCAATGGCTTATACAGTGTGTTAAATATAGAAACCTTTCAGGGATTTATGCTTGTAGGCACAAATTTTGTTGGTATGTGAGCAACACCTAGAAAATGCATCAAGTGGTCGGCTTCAAACTTACAGTACCGATGTGTTTTCCTTCCATAGGAAACAATCTTTGATGTTTGGCTGTGATATAATTTCTTTGACCAGAAATAAGTTACAATGTTTGACTTATTTACTTGGCTAAAACAACATAATGTATTTTTTGTCGTAACAGATGTGTCCTCAAGACCATTATTAAAAAATTGTACGTTATGTGCACTAAGAGTACATAAAACTTACTTATTGATCTTACTTTAAAAAAAACTGGTTAATCTTAAGGAAAAGTTTGGATTGGTTTATTCTTATGTACGTCCCGTAACTTTTTTTTGGGGGAAGAAAAGAATTTCTGAGTATTGTATGTGATTAGTTTCAACCTTCCATGACGCTAACTTGATAATGCAACCTGAGCAATTTAAGCTTAATAAGATTGTATATTTTATAATATTGTAGGACGAAACGTTGTCATGGCTTTTTTTATCCCATGACAGGGTTATTTGTGTATTTGTATTGTTTTTTATATTAGTTTCCTTATGATATGTGTAAATGCCACTTCGAGTCCTTTCAAATCTTCGATGCAAATATTTAGATGCAATAAAATTTATGCCCACTCTGCACTATTCAATGGTGTGCAGGGGACTGGGGTTATGGAATACAGGGACATCTTCTTGGGATGGTGCACTGACTGGGATGTGCACTGACTGGGATGGTGCACTGACTGGGATGGTGCACTCACTGGGATGTTGCACTCACTGGGATGGTTCACTCACTGGGATGGTGCACTCACTGGGATGGTGCACTCACTGGGATGGTTCACTCACTGGGATGGTGCACTCACTGGGATGGTTCACTCACTGGGATGGTTCACTCACTGGGATGGGCCTCACTGGGATGTTGCACCACTGGGATGTTGCACTCACTGGGATGGTGCACTGACTGGGATGGTGCCCTCACTGGGATGTTGGGACTCCACTGGGATGGTTCACTCCTGGGATGGTGCACTCACTGGATGGTGCACTCACTGGGATGGTTCATCACTGGGATGGTGCACTCACTGGGATGGTTCACTCACTGGGATGGTTCACTCACTGGGATGGTGCACTCACTGGGATGGTTCACTCACTGGGATGGTTCACTCACTGGGATGGTGCACTCACTGGGATGTTGCACTCACTGGGATGTTGTACTCACTGGGATGGTGCACCTCACTGGGATGGTGCACCCACTGGATGGTGCACTCACTGGGATGGTGCACTCACTGGGATGTTGCACCCACTGGGATGTTGCACTCACTGGGATGGTGCACTCACTGGGATGGTGCACCACTGGGATGGTGCACTCACTGGGATAGTGCACCACTGGGATGGTGCACTCACTGGGATGTTGCACTCACTGGGATGTTGCACTCACTGGGATGGTGCACTCACTGGGATGGTGCACTCACTGGGATGGTGCACTCATTGGGATGGTGCACTCACTGGATGTTGCACTCCACTGGGATGTTGCACCACTGGGATGTTGCACTCCACTAAGATGGTGCACTCACTGGGATGTTACACTCACTGGGATGGTGCACTCCACTGGGATGGTTCCTCACTGGGATGGTGCACTCACTGGGATGGTGCACTCACTGGGATAATTCACTCAGGGATGGTGCACTCACTGGGATGGTGCACTCACTGGGATGGTGTACTCACTGGGATGGTGCACTCACTGGGATGGTGCACTCACTGGGATGGTGCACTCACTGGGATGTTGCACTCACTGGGATTTTGCACTCACTGGGATGTTGCCTCACTGGGATGGTGCACTCACTGGGATGGTGCACTCACTGGGATGGTTCACTCACTGGGATGGTGCACTCACTGGGATGTTGCACTCCACTGGGATGGTGCACTACTGGGATGTTGCACTCACTGGGATGGTGCACTCACTGGATGTGCACTCACTGGGATGGTGCACTCACTCAGGATGGTTCACTCACTGGGATGGTGCACTCACTGGGATGTTGCACTCACTGGGATGTTGCACTCACTGGGATGGTGCACTCACTGGGATGGTGCACCCCACTGGGATGGTGCACTCACTGGGATGGTTCACTC
Source organism: Cherax destructor (assembly GCA_009830355.1). Classification (NCBI taxonomy): domain Eukaryota; kingdom Metazoa; phylum Arthropoda; class Malacostraca; order Decapoda; family Parastacidae; genus Cherax; species Cherax destructor. Next base: position 20,250 of record WNWK01024103.1, on the reverse strand, counting down.
ACTGGAATGGTGCACTCACTGGGATGGTGCACTCACTAGGATGCTTTCAATTGTCAAGGATATTTTCACGGTGAACTTTTTTATTTTTTTGGAACAAGAGCAGAATTATGCTCATTGTGTATCAAGAGTGTGTGCCTGGACGATGTCAGTGCCTGGACGCTGTCAGTTCCTTTTACGCTGTCAGTGCCTGGACGCTGTCAGTGTCTGGACGGTGTCAGGAGGCTGAAGGTTCCCCTCAATGGGTTTGCAAGTGAGAGTGAGGTGGCTGGAGTTGTGGAGGGGAATAGGGTTACCTGTAGTGAGGTGCAGTCTGCCACTACCTGCGAGGAGGGTGAAGGGGGGGAGGAAGAAAAGGCTACCAGGAGTGAGGTGCAGTCCAGCACCTGCTACAAGTGGCGAGTGGTTCCCAGTAATGGCAGGAACATCAAAATAAGGAAAGTTAAGAGAGAAGATTTGAAGGTAGGAAATCGCTTCTCTGTTCTCCAGGATGAGTGTACTCCAGAGGCCAGTGAAGGTAAAGGTACTACTTCCCCTGCTAATAGAGGTAAGCGAATTCTTGTGGTAGGTGACTCACAGGTAAGATATATTGACAGTGCTTTCTGTAATAGGAATAAGAGGGCGAGAGAGGGTGTGCTTCCCTGGAGCTGGTGTTGAGACATAGTCAACAGGTTGGATAATATCATGTCAGGTAATGGGAACAAGCCCATTATCTGTCTCAGTGCTGGTGGAAATGATATTGGGAAGGGTAGGAGAGAAGAGCTGCTAGATAAGTACAGGTCAGCTATAGATCTAATTAAGACTAAGGGAGGGGTCCCAATCATATGTAGCATCTTGCCTAGAAGGGGAGTGGGAAATGAATGGTTGTCTAGGGCAATTGGTGCAAATTGCTGGCTAGACAGATACTGCAAGGAACTTGCAATCCCATTTATTGACAACTGGGACAACTTTTATGGCAAACATGCTATGTATGCAAGGGATGGGGTACATCTCTCTGGGACAGGGTGAAGCACTTGCCAACTCGATCGAGAGGGCCATTGCTGACATGCCTATATTTTAAACTGATAGAAGATAGAGGTATGGGTGTGTGTGGGGAACAGTCAGTTTGCAACACTAGGGCTGACAACAGTAATATAAAAGACATTCATCATAAAGTTACAAATAAAGACATTGGATCAGGTCAGCAAACAAAGGGGAGACAGCAGAGGGAAACAAGAGACTAACTCCTTAAGGTTTACTATACTAATAGCAGGAGTGTAAGAAATAAGATAGATGAGCTAAGATTAATGGCAAGTGCAGGAAACATAGATATTATTGCTATAACAGAGACCTGGCTCAATCTGAAAGATAGAGAGTTGCTTCTGAATGTCACATACAAGGCTATAAATTATTCCACACATATAGGGTCAACAGGAAGGGTGGTGGAGTAGCGATGTATGTTAGAGATAATTTAAATTGTTGTGTTAGACAAGATATAAAATTAGAAGCGTCAGCCACTGAATCTGTTTGATTACAGCTTCTTGAGGGCCGTGTAAATCTAATCTTGGGTGTGATTTACAGGCCCCCAAATCTTGATAGGGAGTGCAGTAAACTTCTATGCAATTTGACACTAAATTTAGAGTCAAATGACTTTCTTGATACGATTCAGGATTGTTTTTTGAAACAGTTGGTGACAGAACCAACTAGAGGAAATAACCTGCTAGACTTGGTTCTTGCCAGCAGGGAATCGCTAATTAATAATCTTGAGGTTAATGATGAGCTTGGAATTACCCTAATAATGGCAATCAAGTCTCTGTCCCTGACTTCCGCCTGGCTGATTTCATAGCACTGAAAAATTACCTGGGTAGGCTGAACTGGAATGACCTGACAGTGGGTCAGGTAGGTGGTGATTGCCAATATGACGTTTTCCAGAGAATAGTTCTAGCTGCTCACACAGCTTATGTTCCTAATAGGGAAATCAGATGAAACAAAAATTATCCTAAATGGATGAACAATAGATTAAAACATCTCATTGGTCAAAAGAGAGGCATATATAGGCGAATCAAAAGAGGAGAGGGGCAATTAAGTAATCAATATATTCAGTTAAAGAGGATTTTTTCAGATATACAGAAGTAAGATTAGGGACAAGATAGGCCCACTCAAAAGTTACTCAGGTCATCTCACCGTCAGTGATAAGGAAATGTGTAGAATGTTTAACACTTACTTCCTCTCAGTTTTTGCACAGGAAGATACTAGCGATATTCCAGAAATAATAAATTATGTTGAACAGGAAGATAGTAAACTATGCACGATTAGGGTCACAAGTGACATGGTCCTTAGACAAATAGATAAATTGAAACCTAACAAATCCCCAGGCCCTGATGAACTGTATGCAAGGGTTCTAAAGGAATGTAAAGAGGAGCTTAGCAAACCTATGGCTAATCTTTTACACATATCACTGCAAACTGGCATAGTGCCAGATAAGTGGAAAATGGCAAAATGTAATACCTATTTTCAAAGCAGGTGACAGGTCCTTAGCTGCGAACTATAGACCAATAAGCCTAACCTCCATAGTGGGAAAATTTATGGAATCAATAATTGCCAAGGCAATTCGCAGCCATCTTGAAAAACATAAATTAATCAACGAATCTCAGCAAGGTTTTACAAAAGGGCGTTCCGCCTTACAAATTTAATAACTTTTTCACTAAGGTATTTGAGGAGGTAGATAATGGTAATGAATATGATATTGTGTATATGGACTTCAGTAAGGCTTTTGATAGAGTCCCACATCAGAGACTATTGGGGAAAATTAAGGCACACAGAATAGGAGGAGAAATTTTTCTGTAGGGGAAGGAAGGTGGGGTAGGGGTCTTCCTAGAAAAGGTTGGAGGGAGGGGGTAAAGGAGGTTTTGTGGGCGAGGGGCTTGGACTTCCAGCAAGCATGTGTGAGCGTGTTAGATATGAGTGAATGGAGACGAATGGTTTTTGGGACATGACGATCTGTTGGAGTGTGAGCAGGGTAACATTTTGTGAAGGGATTCAGGGAAACCAGTTAATTGATTTAGTTGGACTTGAGTCCTGGAAATGGAAGTACAATGCCTGCACTTTAAAGGAGGGGTCTGGGATAGTGACAGCTGGGAGGGAATATTCTCAGCTGTCGTATCTGAGCGCCTCTGCAAAGACAGTGATTATGTATGAGTGTGGTGAAAGTGTTAAATGATGATGAAAGTATTTTCTTTTTGGGAATTTTCTTTCTTTTTGGGTCACCCTGCCTCGGTGGGAGACGGCCGACTTGTTGAAAAAAAAAAAAAAATATATATATATATATATATATATATATATATATATATATATATATATATATATATATATATATATATATATATATATATCAATGGAAAACATTAACATGAATAAAATTGTACAATATATCAAAGATTATGAATCTCCTCCAGCTCCTCCGAAGCCGGACGCGAGCCAAGTATGCAGCATGCGTTTCCCTCTGGATGGCCACGCTGAGACGCTGGAACATGAACGTGGCTGCCCTTGGGTCCCTGGTGGTGTCGATGAGTCTGGAACCCAGTTCTTTAAGGAAACGTGTTGCAATTTTTCCCCACGCTCCCAAGGTCTCTGATCCCCTGGGACAAATTGATACTGTTGGCTTATGACCCTGTACTTGCCGATCTTGTACTCCTATATATATATATATATATATATATATATATATATATATATATATATATATATATATATATATATATATATATATATATATAATTGTGTGTGTACGTACAGAGTTTTAGCATAGTATATTGATAAAGCTGTGTTGACGGTGATACCTGGTCTACATGATTGTCTTTTGACCAAGGTACAGTGACATCACACGTCTTTAAGACCACAGGTGACATCACACAACATTATCTAGACCCAGTTTTTTGGGTAAATATTTATCGTCTTTCTTGCTGATTATAACTTATTTCAACACTATAGCTATCAAAACATTACCTAAGATTAAATTCATTTGTTACTCTAGTAACATCTCTCATATATCTTTTCCAAACCTATAAATGCACCCAAGTGCTGCTTTCCTTTATATAAGTGTTGTTAACTTACGCATTTCAGTGTTTACACATGACCCGCAGATTCCCTTCACTTTCTAAATTCACAATCTCCTTTGTTACGCATATTTTGTCTTTTCCATCACTTCATTGATCACTTGACATACACTTTACCTGGTATGCTCAAGAGGCTTATTCCATTACAATCATTACATTCTTTAAAGTTTTTCTTCTCTTTTCTTCTTTTATAAACATTATGAAAAAAATCATGAATTATTCCCATACTTTATTAAAACTGCGTCACACACTTCAATCTTAATCCATTCTAAATTTTCCATTTTTAACCTACTTATTACCTCATTTCTTTCATACTGAATGGCTAAACTTCTGACAGCAGAGTCAGCCAGGCTGACAGCAGAGTCAGCCAGGCTGACAGCTGCGCCACAGAACTGTGCTCTTCTTTATTGTGAATTATTATGTAGATCATACAAGTTTTCTTCTGATGTTTACTTTTCACTTTCATCTACACATACACATCACTACATACACCATGCTACGAACACACATATACACATACATGTGTATACGTTCTCATAAGCATAGCTGCCTCTCCTATAACATTGTTTAAATTAAACAATACTGTATAAATAGTGTAGGAGAATTAAGAAAATTCTTGAGAAATGGAATGAGGGTTACAATATTTTGAGGAAATATTTTGTGAAAAGATGTAAGTATCTGAATAAATGACTAACGTGAGAGACTTGAGGTTAAGACAAATAAAATATTCTTATAAATCATTTTAATAAACACTTTGTTTAAGTACAATTAATTACTAAATAAGTCTCTCAGTTTTCATACATAAACTTCTTTCACCTCTTTATTAATGACGTAAAAAAAATTCTACAGATGCTAAACAAAAGCTTTCGGTGATGAAAATAAAAACTGTCAATTTGGATGATTCGATCTCTTGACAATAAGAATTTTGGTGGTGGCTGCCACAACCTGGCCAGTACCACTGTGTTATTGTCTCCGATACTGTTGTTATGTACTGTGATGTATGAATGTTATCATATATCGCACAATGAATGTTGTAGTGTACTATGTTGCAGAGATATATGGAACAAAGCTGGTAGTAATGAGAAAGACACAATTGTAGAAGGTAACAATTGAATGAAGAAGTTTGTTTCACAGGTGGAAGTTCCTCTGCTGTTATGTGTTTTTCACCACCATCGTTGTGTTGTGATGTGTATAAAGTGTGTCTGCTACACCACAGTTAATAACACTGTATGTAACCTGTTTGGTAAATACCTGATAGAAGAATTATTGGCAGGATTATTTTCTTAGGATGTTGTTGGTAGGATTCAAGTGTGTAAGACTGGACGCTGTTATAAGAATACTACTGGACGGATTGTTACCAGAAGACTATTGGTAAAAGACTTTAGGTAGCGGTTCCTTTGTTACGTATAAGATGACTCAAGTCAGCTGGTATTATACGTCTGCGTGATCGTGGTGTCTCCACAGAGACTATCCTTTCAGCGACATTTTTTTCAGTTCTTTTCTGGTGGGAAAAAGAATTTTGTCTCCTTTTGTCACATCACAGATATAATCGGTGCAGATGCTTCCTCTAGTAAATTGTAAGCGCAACGAGTATGGCGTTGTCAAGCAATAAACGAATATTTTGGACAAACTAAACTAAAATGTTTCTGAGAATGTTCCCAACATTTGTCTCCCCTATAAAAACGCGATTTTTTTTCTGTTTAAATTTGCACACTTACTAGCACTAAACTTATGGTTTATCATCCTTTGTATTATTATAATAATAACAAAGCGCTAAACCCATAATGGTCACGGCGCTCCTTCATAAAGAATGTATTCTAAATAATATTTTGAAGACAATCAGTAGAAGCCATTTTTAGTTACTGAATAAAAATAAATATAACTGCTTAATAAATAAAATTAGCAAATTGTAATTTGCGTGAGTCTTGTGTACGGGAAAGTAGCAGCGTGAGTCTTGTGTACGGGAAAGTAGCAGCGTGAGTCTTGTGTACGGGAAAGTAGCAGCGTGAGTCTTGTGTTCAGGAAAGTAGCAGCGTGAGTCTTGTGTTCAGGAAAGTAGCAGCGTGAGTCTTGTGTTCAGGAAAGTAGCAGCGTGAGTCTTGTGTTCGGGAAAGTAGCAGCGTGAGTCTTGTGTACGGGAAAGTAGCAGCGTGAGTCTTGTGTACGGGAAAGTAGCAGCGTGAGTCTTGTGTTCAGGAAAGTAGCAGCGTGAGTCTTGTGTACGGGAAAGTAGCAGCGTGAGTCTTGTGTTCGGGAAAGTAGCAGCGTGAGTCTTGTGTACCGGAAAGTAGCAGCGTGAGTCTTGTGTACGGGAAAGTAGCAGCGTGAGTCTTGTGTACGGGAAAGTAGCAGCGTGAGTCTTGTGTACGGGAAAGTAGCAGCGTGAGTCTTGTGTTCAGGAAAGTAGCAGCGTGAGTCTTGTGTTCAGGAAAGTAGCAGCGTGAGTCTTGTGTACGGGAAAGTAGCAGCGTGAGTCTTGTATACGGGAAAGTACACAAGACTTTCCGTACTTTCCCGGGAAAGCACGAGTGGTGAAGGTTTAAAACCCATCAGTTGAGTCATTATCCAGTTATGGCGTGGATTCCAACTATTCCAAGTTATTTTTATTATTTTACAATATCAACTTTCCCTGATGAAGGACCTGCCTAGTATGGGCCAACAGGCCTGCTGCAGTGTTCCTCCTTTCTTATGTTCTTATGTTCATGCAAGTAAAAGTTAATGGATACTTTCCTGGCACTAAGATACACCAGCCATTAAGGTATTCTGAAAATTATTAAATGTGGTTTAAGAGACTAAAAAATCTGTCTATTTTACACATGAAATGGTCAGATCTGGACCGACACATTTCAGTTTCACTCTTCCTGTCGTCGAAGTTTTTGGTAGGTTTTCTGAGCTCTTGAAGCTCCACCACTGAGGGTTTTCTGAGCTCTTGAAGCTCCGCCACTGAGGGTTTTCTGAGCTCTTGAAGCTCCACCACTGAGGGTTTTCTGAGCTCTTGAAGCTCCGCCACTGAGGGTTTTCTGAGCTCTTGAAGCTCCACCACTGAGGGTTTTCTGAGCTCTTGAAGCTCCGCCACTGAGGGTTTTCTGAGCTCTTGAAGCTCCACCACTGAGGGGTTTCTGAGCTCTTGAAGCTCCACCACTGAGGGTTTTCTGAGCTCTTGAAGCTCCGCCACTGAGGGTTTTTGTAGCTATTTGAGCCATTCCAAGATTCTGGCAAATAATTCAAGAACTTTGGTCACAGGCCACATGAACATTCCAATTATTCCTACAATTTGATCTCCGTTACCGTGAACATGAGTTGAAAATATGAAGCCGATTGGATGATTCGTTCTCGAATTTTGAGCTAAATTAATTAGAAAAACTGATGGAAGAAAACAATTCCGGCAATCTTTTAAAGTTACCCGTCAATGATATCTAATGACTCTATTGATTATACCATACCTGCCATTTTTATACTAATTAAAAAAAATCTATGAAGGTCATCTGACACCTGAAAATTGAAACTCATTGATATTTTGAATTAGATTCGCTATAAAATTTAAAAATGTTAATTTTTGCACCGAATTTTTGCATTCTTTTCTCAGGAGAGAAAAATCTAATTATAGAGACTTTTAGTCAATAACTGAATTCAGCGACATGAAACACCTGTCATTGTAAGTAAAAATCACCACTGAATGAAAAGCTGGACTCAGAGGTGTACAGTTTTATTTGAAAAGTGTATGTCTCTCAGTGTACATATATACTGAGAGTTTACTTTAATCCCTTTAGAGATTAATTTGAATGATATTTATATAGTTGTTAGGCTTTAAGCCTCCAATAAACCCATGTAGTTTTAGTATCTACGGGCGGCCATCTTGGATTTTGCCACCTGGCAGATTTAGCCCACATTTTGGGGAAGGTCAATGATCCCAGCTTATTTTCTTATAAAATATTCAAGATCTCAGTAAAACTTTGAGATGTCTATCACTGTGAATTGATGACAGATTCGTACAATTGTAGCACTTAGCAACTTATTAACACTTAGCAACTTATTAACACTTAGCAACTTATTAACTTTCCACAGATATATTTTTTATTTATATGTGTCATCAGCGAAATTTATATTCGTAAATATTCCAGCTTCTCAGTTGTTATTTTCTTGCAACTGATTCAGTTACTGTTATGCCTTAAATATAATTATAATTATATTTCTTATCATCTCAGCAATAAAATCATAAATTAATTCAGCAACATATTTATTGAACCTTTTACATTATATTTAAACCTAAAAACTTAACAGCCAAAGAATTTCATTCAACTCATAACTTTGCAACTTAATAATTTCAACTTGTAACTTACCAACCAAACAATTATAGTAAAACTTCAGCATTAGATGCAAGTAGTTACCATCTGTAGCTCTGTTGTCACACAGTTACTGCTACTGACTTATTAACAAAAAATTGTAACTTACAACTTACAAAACAAACAATTACAACTCCTAACTTAGCAACCACACAATTAGAACTCGTATCGTTATCAAGCTGTAACAGCTTGACAAAGCTCCTGGAGAGCGAAACGTTGCCACAATAAAATGTCACATTAGTTGCACTTGTGTCCTTATACCTAATATATTATCGGTAATTCTACCAACATTAATACTTTCTTCTTCTTCTTCTTCTTCTTCTTCTTCTTCTTCTTCTTCTTCTTCTTCTTCTTCTTCTCCTTATTATTATTATTATTATTATTATTATTATTATTATTATTATTATTATTATTATTATATTATTATCATTATTATTATTATTATCATTATTATTATCATTATTATTATCATTATTATTATCATTATTATTATCATCATTATTATTATCATCATTATTATCATCATCATTATTTGTATCATCATTATTATCATCATTATTATTATCATTATTATTATTATTAACATTATTAGTATCATCATTATTATTATCATCATTATTATTATCATCATTATTTTTTTTTTTTATTAACACATCGGACGATTCCCACCAAGGCAGGGTGGCCCGAAAAAGAAAAACTTTCATCATCATTCACTCCATCACTGTCTTGATAGAGGGGTGCTTTACACTACAGTATAAAACTGCAACATTAACACCCCTCCTGCAGAGTGCAGACACTGTACTTCCCATCTCCAGGACTCAAGTCCGGCCTGCCGGTTTCCCTGAATCCCTTCATAAATGTTACTTTGCTCACACCCCAACAGCACGTCAAGTATTAAAAACCATTTGTCTCCATTCACTCCTATCAAATACGCTCACGCATGCTTGCTGGAAGTCCAAGCCCCTCGCACACAAAACCTCCTTTACCCCCTCCCTCCAACCTTTCCTAGGCTGACCCCTACCCCGCCTTCCCTCCACTACAGATTTATACACTCTCGAAGTCATTCTGTCTCGTTCCATTCTCTCTACATGTCCGAACCACCTCAACAACCCCTCCTCAGCTCTCTGGATAATAGTTTTGGTAATCCCACAACTCCGAATTATCTGCATTATATTCACACCACATACTGACCTCAGACATGACATCTCCACTGCCTCCAGCCTTCTCCTCATTGCAACATCATCACCCATGCTTCACACCCATATAAGAGCGTTGGTATAACTATCTCTCATACATTCCCTCTTTACTTCCATGGACAAAGTTCTTTGTCTCCACAGACTCCGAAGTGCTCCACTCACCTTTTCCCTCATCATTCTATGATTCACCTCATCCTTCATAGACCCATCTGCTGACATGTCCACTCCCAAATATCTGAATACATTCACCTCCTCCATACTCTCTCCCTCCAATCTGATATCCAATCTTTGTCACCTAATCTTTTGTTATCCTCATCACCTTACTCTTTCCTATATTCACTTTCAATTTTCTTCTTTTACACACCTACCAAATTCATCCACCAACCTCTGCAACTTCTCTTCAGAATCTCCCAAAGCACAGTGTCATCAGCAAAAAGCAACTGTGACAACTCCCACTTTGTATTTGATTCTTTATCTTTTAACCCCACACCTCTTGCCAAGACCCTCACATTCACTTCTCTTACAACCCCATCTATAAATATATTGAACAACCACGGTGACATCACACATCCTTGTCTAAGGCCCACTTTTACTGGGAAATAGTCCCTCCTCCTACACACTCTAACCTGAGCCTCACTATCTTCATAAAAACTCTTCACTGCTTTCAGTAACCTACCTCCTATTCCATACACCTGCAACATCTGCCACATTGCTTCCCTATCCACCCTATCATACGCCTTTTCCAAATCCATAAATGCCACAAAGACCTCTTTACCCTTATCCAAATACTGTTCACCTATATGTTTCACTGTAAACACTTGGTCTACACACCCCTACCTTTCCTAAAGCCCCTTGTTCATCTGCTATCCTGCTTTCTGTCTTACTCTTAATTCTTTCAATAATAACTCTACCATACACTTTACCAGGTACACTCAACAGACTTATTCCCCTATAATTTTTGCACTCTCTTTTGTCCTCTTTGCCTTTATACAAAGGAACAATACATGCTCTCTGCCAATCCTTAGGTACCTTACCCTCTTCCATACATTTATTAAATAATAGCACCAACCACTCCAAAATTATATCCCCACCTGCTTTTAACATTTCTATCTTTATCCCATCAATCCCAGCTGCCTTACCCCTTTCATTCTACCCATTGCCCACGAACTTCCCCACACTCACAACTGGCTCTTCCACACTCCTACAAGATGTTATTCCTCCTTGCCCTATACACGAAATCACAGCTTCCCTGTCTTCATCAACATTTAACAACTCCTCAAAATATACCCTCCATCTTCCCAATACCTCTAACTCTCCATTTAATAACTCTCCTCCCTATTTTTAACTGTCAAATCCATTTGTTCCCTAGGCTTCCTCAACTTATTAATCTCACTCCAAAACTTTTCATATTTTCAACAAAATTTGTTTATAAAGGGCAACAGATATATCAGATCATTATTTAGTTGTAGCTACAGTTAGAGTAAAAGGTAGATGGGACAAAAGAAAATGGCAACAGCAAGTAAGAGAGAGGTAAAAGTGTATAAACTAAGGGAGGAGGAAGTTAGGGTGAGATATAAGCAACTATTGGCAGAAAGGTGGGTTAGTGCAAGTATGAGTAGTGGGGGTTGAAGAGAGTTGGGATAGTTTTAACCCTTAAATGGTCCAAAAGTATATATACATTCTTACCGCTACTGCCCCAAACGTATATTTACGTTTTATTTTTCATTCCTCCAAATTTGGCATGATTGGCCTGAGATGCCTGGTCAGCATAGAAAGGGTCCTAACACTCGGTGTGTGCCATATTAAAAAATCTGGGACCACTTAGTACCTTTTTAGAGCACCAGTTAAATTGAGAGCCAGCTAGAGCAAACACTGCGGCAAACACCAAGGATTCACTGATGTTATGTCATATTAACACTCCTTTTTTAAGTGGAAAGTGATGTCGGCAGGCTGGCAGGCCAGCTGGCTGGCTGGCTGGCCACCTGGCTGCCAGCAGCTGGCTTGCCAGCTGGGTACCTGATTGGCTGTCTTTGTATCCGTCTGTCTGTCTGTATTTATCTGTCTCTTTGTCTCTATCTGTCTCTATCTCACAGGAACACATACGTAAATACAATTATACCTAGTGTAAATTACCTAGGATAACTAAAAAAATCCAGACAAAGTGTTATACTGTGCTTGTGAGCTGCGTAATAACATTTGGTTCATGAGCTACTCTCTGAGACAAGCAGACAGAAAGGAGACGACACACAGACAGACAAAGACACACACACAGACAGACAGAAAGACAGACAGACAGATACAGACAGACAAATTTGAGTAACAAATAAAGGGAAGCAGTGTAAGCTTCAAATGTCATCACTGGACTGATAAGAAGAGATAAGCCTAGCCTCACCCACACCAAATGTCACCAGTCATGATTAGTGGAGATCAGATGAGATAAGGCAGTGACACATATCTTACATAATGCTTAGGGTTGAAATTTATTGTAATGATTATTACATATTATTATTATCTATTTTTATTATTATTATTATTATTATTATTATTCACTATCATTATTATTATTATGCACTATCATTATTATTATTATTATGCACTATCATTATTATTATCATTTGAGTACAATTTCAGTACCTAATATTACTGTCAGAACACAGATTGGCTATGAAATCACAAGAACTACTACAAATTGTAATTATCAGAACATAAAAATTATATAAAATTATAAAAAAATGAGAAAAAAAAGGTATATCGGCAATGATTCTGCAAGCAGCAGGACTCCTGTTGCTGTCAGGTGAGCATCCAGAGCCAACTTCTCCGCCTCATATCTCGGTAACCACTGACCCTAGATTTTTTTTTTAATTCTAATACACTTAAAAAAATGTGCTCTTCATTTCTATATAAAAAAAAATAATTTTTTTTTTCGAAATATTTGGGGCAGTATCGGTAAGAACGTATATATACGTTTGGACCGTTTAAGGGTTAAAAATGCAGTATTAGAATGTGGGGAAGAAGTTTGTGGCTATAGGAGGGTGGGTGCACGAGGAAAGAGGAGTGAGTGGTGGAATGAAGAAGTAAAGGGTGTGATAAAAGAGAAAAAGGTAGCTTATGAGAGGTTTTTACAAAACAGAAGTGTTAATAGAAGAGCAGAGTATATGGAGAGTAAAAGAAAGGTGAAGAGAGTGGTGAGAGAGTGCAAAAGAAGAGTAGATGAAAGAATGGGAGAGGCTCTGTCAAGAAATTTTTCTGAAAACAAGAAAAAATTTTGGAGTGAGATAAACAAGGTAAGAAAGCCTAGGGAACGAATGGATTTGTCAGTTAAAAACAGAGTAGGTGTAGTGGTTGTAGGTAAATAAAACCCAGAGTAACACTAACAATGTACTCTCCAGGGCCGCTCCATAACAAACAACAACAATAACAAAACAATTATAAATGACTGAACCAAACAAACAGTATTCAATCCTCCTACTGCTCCCAACCCCTTACATTCCTCCTTTCCTAAATTACATTATATCATCCAACTTATAAATCCAACCTATCTGGAGGTTTGACAACTCTGCTGGAACGCCGGAGAATTGGAGGGTTTGCGCTGTCCTGAGGTGCCTCCTCTTCTCTCACCCGGCTGGTTCCCTTAGCAAATCTCCCAGGAGGTTCTTCCTGTATGCTAACCTGCTCTTTAAGTTTATTACCATTATTATCTGTTGTGGCCAGTTCCTCTAAACCACTCCTTACTGCTTCTGGTACTGGTGGAATCAGTGGTTGCTCTCCACTCCTAAACCTTGGCATGAGCTGATCTATATGCCTTTTCCATATCATGTTACCAAACCCTCTAATTAACACTTTGTAATTCCTAACCCCTAATACCTCCACAATTTTTCCTTCTACCCAAGGGTCACCTTTCCCAAAATTCCTTGCATACACAGCATCATCAACCTTAAAATGCTTCACCACTCCTTGAAAGTCACCAGCAGGCATGTTAGACAATGAATTGTCCTCTTTAACATGACATTTGACAGCCGATACAGGGACTTTGAAAGTCCTATGTGTAGTGGTTGTAGGTTATTGAAAAGCTGAGTAACCATAACAATGTACAGTGGTACCTCGGTTTACAATGGTCCCGAAACTCGCCCTTTTATGTAAGCTTATTTTTTAAATGCTTTTGTAAGTGTATTTTTGGGGGTCTAAAAGGACTAGTCTATTTTACATTATTCCTTATGGGGATAAATTTGTTTGCTAATGGCACTTGAACAGCATTCTGGAATGAAAAAATATCGTAAACCGAGGTACCACTGTACTCTCCAAAGCCGCTCCATAACAACAACAACAATAACAACACAATTATAAATGACTGAACCAAACAAACATAGTATTCAATCCTCCTACTGCTCCCAACCCCTTACATTCCTCCTTTTCTAAATTACATTATATCATCCAACTTATAAATCCAACCTATCTGGAGGTTTGACAACTCTGCTGGAACGCCGGAGAATTGGAGGGTTTGCACTGTCCTGAGGTGCCTCCTCTTCTCTCACCCGGCTGGTTCCCTTATCAAACCTCCCAGGAGGTTCTTCCTGTATGCTAACCTGCTCTTTAAGTTTATTACCATTATTATCTGCTGTGGGCAGTTCCTTTAAACCACTCCTTACTGCTTCTGGTACTGTTGGAATCAGTGGTTGTTCTCCACTCCTAAACCTTGGCATGAGCTGATCTATATGCCTTTTCCATATCATATTACCAAACCCTCTAATTAACACTTTATAATTCTTAACCCCTAATACCTCCACAATTTTTCCTTCTACCCAAGGGTCACCTTTCCCAAAATTCCTTGCATACACAGCATCATCAACCTTAAAATGCTTCACCACTCCTTGAAAGTCACCAGCAGGCATGTTAGACAATGAATTGTCCTCTTTAACATGACATTTGACAGCCGATACAGGGACTTTGAAAGTCCTATGTGTAGTGGTTGTAGGTTATTGAAAAGCTGAGTAACCATAACAATGTACAGTGGTACTCGGTTTACAATGGTCCCGAAACTCGCCCTTTTATGTAAGTTTATTTTTAAATGCTTTGTAAGTGTATTTTTGGGGTCTAAAAGGACTAGTCTATTTTACATTATTCCTTATGGGGATAAATTTGTTTGCTAATGGCACTTGAACAGCATTCTGGAATGAAAAAATATCGTAAACCGAGGTACCACTGTACTCTCCAAAGCCGCTCCATAACAACAACAACAATAACAACACAATTATAAATGACTGAACCAAACAAACATAGTATTCAATCCTCCTACTGCTCCCAACCCCTTACATTCCTCCTTTTCTAAATTACATTATATCATCCAACTTATAAATCCAACCTATCTGGAGGTTTGACAACTCTGCTGGAACGCCGGAGAATTGGAGGGTTTGCACTGTCCTGAGGTGCCTCCTCTTCTCTCACCCGGCTGGTTCCCTTATCAAACCTCCCAGGAGGTTCTTCCTGTATGCTAACCTGCTCTTTAAGTTTATTACCATTATTATCTGTTGTGGGCAGTTCCTTTAAACCACTCCTTACTGCTTCTGGTACTGTTGGAATCAGTGGTTGTTCTCCACTCCTAAACCTTGGCATGAGCTGATCTATATGCCTTTTCCATATCATATTACCAAACCCTCTAATTAACACTTTATAATTCTTAACCCCTAATACCTCCACAATTTTTCCTTCTAACCAAGGGTCACCTTTCCCAAAGTTCCTTGCATACACAGCATCATCAACTTTAAAATGCTTCACCACTCCTTGAAGGTCACCAGCAGGCATGTTAGGCAATGAATTGTCCTCTTTAACATGACATTTGACAGCCGATACAGGGACTTTAAAATTCCTATGAAACATCATTTATGCTGGTGTCTTATTTGTGGAGGAATGAACAGTTTTCCTATGGTTATATAAGAACCTACATAATCTGGTATTGAGAGAACCTTTTGTAAACTTGTGTAAACCTTCCTTCAATGACCTTACCGCCCTCTCCGCCAGACCATTTGATGAAGGATGGTATAGGGCTGGAGTAACATGTTCAATACTATTCTTACTAAAGAAGGCTTCCAGCTCTTGTGAGACAAAATAAGCAGCATTATCTGACACAACTGTGTCTGGTAACCCAAAATTACAAAAGGATTTCCTCAGTAACTCAGTAGTAACTGTGGATGTCATGGAGCTAGTTACTTGCACATCTAAGAATTTTGAAAAGGAATCCACAATTACCAAAAAATATTTGCCCTCAACAGGACCTGCATAATCTATATGCACTCTAGACCATGGTTTCCCAGTGCTGGGCCAAGATAGGACAGGAGATGAAAGTGGCTTAAAATTCTGAAAACAAATGGGACAACTCTTTGTCACTTCTGCAATATCTTGGTCCATCTTTGGCCACCAAACCCACTGCCTAGCTTCTGCTTTCATAGCATTGATACCATTATGACCTATATGCAGATGCTCCAATACCTTACATCTCAATTTTACAGGCACTACCACTCTATTTCTATACAATAATACATTATCATGAACAGTCAGATCTGATTTGACTGAATTATAATCAGATAAAAATACACTGTTTTTACACCATCCATATTTAACATTATTTACTACTTGGGATAATACAGCATCTATCCCAGTTTCCTCTTTGATTTTGTCAAATGATAAGTGTTTGAAATCGAGGAACTCTACTAATCTCACATATTCCGAAGGTATACCTGATTCTAAGCTGTGATCTTCAATAGGTAATCTACTAAATGCATCTGCAATAACATTTTCCTTACCAGCCTTGAATGACAATTCATAATCATACTGAGCTAATAACAGAGCCCAACGCTGAATTCTGGCATTTGCATTTACTGGAATATGTTTCCCTTTACCAAACAACCCTAGCAATGGTTTATGATCTGTCGAGCAACAAACTTTCTCCCTAGCAAAAATATCTGAATTTCTTAACAGCATACACCTAAGCTAGACCTTCTTTATCAAGTTGAGAATAATTCTGTTCTGCCGGAGAAAGTTTCTTACTAACAAAATACACAGGGTTTTCCTGGCCATTTACTACCTGGATTAACACACATCCAACACCCACAGAAGAAGCATCAGCCTCAATTATTAATGGATGCTCTCCCGTAAAATTAGTCAACAAAGCTGAACACTCCAATTGTTTTTAATCCTTTGAACAGCTTCCTCTTCCACTGAAGACCACTCAAATGTACCCCCTTTTTAACAAATCATACAGTGGTGCCAAAATTAAAGAAAATTCTTAATAAACTTACAATAGTAAGTCACCATCCCCACAAAGACTGAACTTCTCCTACAGCGTAGGTGAAGGTAAATTCTAAGAGCCTCCACCTTCTGAGAAGAGGGTTTAATACCTGCCCCAGAAATATCATACCCCAGATATGCAATAGATCTGGCTTTCAACACTGACTTATCCTTATTCAGTACTACATTATGCTCTTGTAAAATACTCAACACCTGCCTGAGTCTGACATCATGCTCAACTTCTGTGGCACCACATATTATGATATCATCTAAATAGGATGCAACCCCATCCAGATTAACAAACAATTGGGAAATAAATTTCTTGAAAATACCAGATGAGGAAATTCCAAATGGTAATCTCTTATATTTAAAAAGTCCCCTGTGGGTATTAATTACTAAAAGATGTTGGCTCCTCTCATCTACAGGTACAGTGGTACCTCGACTTACGTTGTTATCATCTTACGTTATATTCGATATCCGTTACTTATAACGTAAGAATTTGAATGTCGACATCCGTTGATTGATTCGTCTTACGCCTTTCGTCGGACCTGTCGCTTGGAGCCCAGCTGAGCGCGCACTCAGGGAGCGTCAGTGTGCTGTTTACAAGCGAGAGCGACCACCCACCCACACCCACGCATTCATACCAGTATATTGTCATTATTCCACTGTTTTTAGTGCTTGCAACTGCTAAAATAGCTACCATGGGTCCAAGGAAAGATCCTAGTGCTAAGCCTGTGGCAAAGAGGAACAGAAATATATGTACGATAGAAGTGAAGAAGGAGATAATAGAAAAATATGAAAGTGGAGTGCGTATCAGTGAGCTGGCCAGGCTGTATGGTAAACCCTATTCTACCATCTCTACCATTGTGGATAAGAAATATTTAAGTAAAATCAAGGAAGCTGTTGTTGCAAAAGGTGCATCTGTGATCACAAAACACAGACCACAAGTGCTGGAAAATGTGGAAAGGTTGTTGTTGGTGTGGATCAACGAGAAACAGTTAGCAGGAGATACTGTTTCGGAGGGAATAATATGTGAAAAGCAAGGCAGTTGCATGATGATCTCCTTAAGAAAATGCCTGCACGGTGAAGTGAGCGAATTTAAAGCCAGCAGAGGCTGGTTTCAAAAATTTAAGAAGCGTACTGGCATACATAGTGTTGTGAGGCATGGTGAGGGAGCCAGTTGTGACAAAAGTGCGGCTGAAAAATATGTGCCTGAATTCCAGGAGTACATAGAGGCTGAACAATTCCTCCCCCAACCAGTGTTTAATTGTGATGAAACAGGCCTGTTTTGGAAGAAAATGCCCAACAGGACCTACATTACTCAGGAGGAAAAGGCACAGCCAGGACATAAGCCTATGAAAGACAGGCTAACTTTGATGCTTTGTGCCAATGCCAGTGGTGATTGCAAAGTGAAGCCTTTACTAGTGTATCTTTGAAAATCCCCGAGTGTTTGGCAGATGCGGTGTCAGCAAGTCTAACTTGTGTGTGATGGAAGTCTAACAAAAGGGCTTGGGTCACAAAGGACATTTTCTTAGATTGGTTCAATGAAGTGTTTGGCCCCAGTGTGAAGAAATATCTATTGGACAATAATTTGCCACTTAAGTGCCTCCTGATAATGGACAATGCTCCTTGTCATCCTCCAAACTTGGTAAGAAAATTGTGGAGGAGTTTAAATTCATCAAAGTGAAGTTCTTGCCCCCTAATACCACTCCTCTCCTCCAGCCCATGGACCAGCAGGTCATTTCCAACTTTAAAAACTCTATACCAAAGCAATGTTTCAAAAGTGCTTTGATGTGACCCGAACATGAACATAACCCTAAGAGAATTTTGGAAAAACATTTCCATATGCTGCATTGTGTACACCTTATAGGTAAGGCTTGGGAGGAAGTGACTACCAGGACTTTGAACTCTGCCTGGAGAAAATTATGGCCAGACTGTGTCCTAGAGAGGGGTTTTGAAGGTTTTGGGGCTGAGCCTCAGAACCCTGAGCCTGAGCCTGAGCCTGTTTTGGAAGAAATTGTGGAATTGGGCAAGTCTTTGGGGTTAGAGGTGAGTGGTGAGGATGTGGAACAGTTGGTGGAGGAGCACAAGGAAGAGCTAACCACTGAAGATCTGCAAGAGCTTCAACAGCAACTGGAACAAGGAGAGCAGAGGTCAGGACAATGGTTCAGAGGAGGAGGAGGAGGTGGAACAAAAATGGAAGAATGTGCCTTCTTCAAGGATTAAGGACATTTGTGGAATGTGGAGCAAGGTGCAAGCATTTATGGATGAATATCACCCTAACCATGCTGTTGCAGGCCGTGCTGGCAACCTGTACAATGACACTGTGGTGTCCCACTTCAGGGATGTTTTAAAGAATCGCCAGACACAGAGCTCCCTGGACAAATTTTTGTTAGAAAGAGGTCCAGTGACTCTCAAGCTGGTCCTAGTGGCATTCAAGAAAAAGGCCAGTAACCCCAGAAAAGGACTTGGTACCTGCAGTGTTAATGGAAGGTTCCCCTTCCAAACACTAGCATACTACTCCACCTTCTCCCTCCTCACGTCCTCCACACATCAACAACTCTTCAATAAATGTAAGTGACATGTTATTGTACAATATTTGCATGTGTATTTATGTATTCTTTATTAAATTATTTATTATTTAATGTCCAAAAGTTCTAAAAATATTTTATTTAACTACTTTTGGAAGTCTTGGACGGATTAAATTTATTTCCATTATTTCTTATGGGGAAAATTGATTGTGTTACGATTGTTTCGTCTTAAAAATGCCCTCTCACGGATTAAAAACGAAGTCGAGGTACCACTGTATCTGTAAATAGGCATCCTTCAAATCTAATTTTTTAAATATTTTACCTTTACCCACTACAGACAATAATTCCTCAATCCTGGGTAAAGGATATCTTTCACAATGAATGTTTTGATTTACATATTTAAAATCCCCACATATTCTCATAGACTTAGAGTCAGCCTTTAATACTGGGACAATAGGTACAGACCATTCACTATGCGAAATAGGCTCAATAATGCCTTTCTGCACTAATTTTCTAATTCTTTCTCAATCATCTCTTTGTGAAAAATGGTACTGGCCGTGCTTTCACAAACTTAGGAACAGCATCACTTTTCACGTGAATTTTGGCCACAAAGCTGGAGATAGGTTTACTAGAATCTACCCTAAAATTATCTAACATTTCTTCAGCACTGTCTAGTTTGTTAATTTTGGTAGATTCATCCAATCCAGCAAGGTAAATCCCTACCTTTTCATGAGGTCTTTCCCACACAAGTTACTATTATGGGATTTCACTACATAAAACACATGTGACACCTTGTCCCAGAAGGTTT
>WNWK01024102.1:0-30173 GCA_009830355.1 Cherax destructor | reverse complement strand
CCCCAAAACGTTTCCCCACGCAGTGGCTTTATCGAGTCACAAACAGATCACAGGATTTAGTCAGGGGGGAGAATGCTATGTGAAAATTTCAGAGTGTGTGATGGAGTTTTAAACCCTTTGGGAAGTTTTTAAAAAGAGATTGGACAGCATTGTGTAAACCTTTGCATTGTTCCATTCTTAAGTTCTCATGTGGGATAGCGATGAAAAATTTTTTGGGCAATAGGTTCAGCTATGTTGTGGGCCTTGTTCTGTGAATTTGGGGATATGCAGAAAAGAGTGCTCCCAGTTTTTTCTTGAACTCGGACAGCCACCTTTTTTTCCCATGGGGTTGGCACTAGGAGTTTTTTTGGGCCTAGGGGCTTTTTTAGCAGTCACACATAATAAACAAGTGAAAAAACAATGGATTATTACAAATGTTTCATATGATCGAGGGTTATGTTCACCGCCAAGAAACAATGCCAGACTGACTCAAAATGCGTGTGTGGGATTTTGGGGGTGACAACCGGAGGTGTTCCGTAAACCGACAAAACAGAGGAAAGAAAAAAAAAGAGCCTATTTTTGATGAAGAAAGTCACCGATAACTGAAATTCACGAAAATGGGGGGTCCACTGTAACCATTGTTTTTTGTGCTTAACTATTGAGTGCAACTGCAAAATAAGCCACCATGGGCCCAAAGAAAGCCCTTTTGGGGGGGATTCTCCTTCCAAACAATAAGCTCTCCTCTTCCCCCCCTTTGCCTTCTTCCATACACCAACAAGAGTTTTCAATAAAGGTATGGAATAGTGATTTAAATGTTCATTTATCCATTTCATTACTGCTTTATATTGATTTTCATTGTTTCTGTATGTAAAAATATAGTTATTCTTTAAAAAAAGTATTTTTTTTTAATATTTTTTGGGGGTCTGGAATGGATTAATTGTATTTACATTATTTTTTATGGAAATTTACTTTTTTTACGTTTCATATTTAACCACCCGGAACGGATTTATGAACCGGGGGTTTCCCCTGTACTTAATATATTTAAAGAAATATGAAAAGTTTTTACCTTTTTTGCCCTATTTTATGTCTATTTTTTTGCATTTTTTCCTGAGGGGGGATTTGCAGCTTTTCATTTTCACTTTTGTATGATGAAAATTTAATACTGACTTTGTGATTTGAAAATTTGGAACCAACCCCCAAAAATTTTCCAAAAAATTTTTAATACTGTACTACATCTATATCTCACCTACTTTCTGAGGAGATATTTGGTATTCCAATAATTTAGTTTTGAATTGATAGGGACTGTTTTTTTCTCAGCAAATTTTCCCAGATATTCCTTTTTGTCTTCCTTAATTGGAGTTACTTTGCACAACAGTATTGCAGTTCAGAACAGGGAATTTGGAATATCATTATTAGCTTAGCATATCTTCTTTGAAGGTTGTTCCCAAATTTTTTTATTCTGAGTACCGTTGCAGAAGCAACATTTGCGTCTTTTTGAAATAAATTCAATTTTTTTTTTTTTATTTCAGGTCCTTTACATTTCCGCTTTCTTTTCAGTGACTCTATTCCATTTTGTTTTTTAATTTTGAAGTCTTTGTAAAAATCCATATTTAGAATAAAATTTTATCTGCATTTTTCATACACTTTTTTCTGTCCCACTATATTACTTGGTTATTGTCAGTTTGGAGACTTGTTGTTCCCTCAAGACTTATCACCTTGATACAAATTTTTTAGCATTATCATAGGAATAAACATTACTCTAAGTTGGGGAAAAAAAAAAGATTTTTTTGTTTTTGAAATTAATGTACAGTGTCTGATTTTTTTTTTTTGTTGGCACATGTTTATGACTGAATAATAAAAATGTTAACCAAATTTACCCCCAAATTTTTTTTTACAGCAATAAATTTGAAGGAGCTACAGGCCTGAGGGGGGGAATGGAAGCGTGTGAAACCCCGACCCCCACGCAATGGACCACCCCATGCCCCAGATTGGGCCACTGCTTTTCTTTTTATTGGCAATAAAGTCTACCTTTTTGGTGGATTAGCCAATGATGGGTGAAGCCCCAAAAAATAATATTCCAAAGTAAGCACAATATGATACTTTTTTAAGATGAAATGGTCAGACCAAGGATGTTTCAAATGTGTTCCTATGGGAGAGTATAATTCATCTTGCCTAAAAAAATGCATAGAAAGGTGTGACTCTCGTGATGAATTTTTTACCCTTGGCCATGGTGGCCCCATGAACTTCAAACACAAATCGTTATCAAGGCAGTTGCAAAAAAATTGTCACTTCGCTTTCTCATTTAAGTACATAGTGAAATTTTTCCCATTTTTATTATCAATCACTAACTTATTCAGCAGTATTCAGCATTTGTATAAATTCACCTAGGGTAAGTCAAACTGTTAGTGAAAATTTTTGAGTGCTAACTTTTATGTAAAACCACCATTTGGGTTTTTTTCCCCTAAAATTACTCTATGCTAAATAACACATACAACATGTTTTTTAAAAAATGTCAGTGTTTCAATGGTGTTATGCCCTTTGTTAATAGATCGTGTGTTAATTAAGGGTTTATTGTATGTGTTTTAGATGAATACTACTGGGTGTGTGTGTTTTAAACAAAGTAATTTTTCCCTTTTATACAGTTAATGTCAGTATCAAAATTTTTTTTTGCAATTGCAGATACCTGAATGATCTTTACACATTGGAACTACGGGAAAACCCCCAATTTTAAAGGTCATGGGACATACCAGACACCTATGGTGTACCACCACCCCAAGAGAATCCCATACAGGAGTTGCATAAAACAAGCAAAGATAAACCAAAATTTGGGGAAGGTGGGATGAGTGGTACTAGATTGGGAGATCTCTGGTTTTTTGGATATCAGTAAGTTCCTTTTTTGTTTTTTTTTTTTTTTTCATTTTTTCTTAACCCTTTCAGTGTCGGCCCCGAAAACGTATTACAGCTTTGAAGCCAGTGTTTTCTGTAATACTACCCCAAAAAATTCGAGCGGTTTGAATCTTCTGGGAGAAAACGGGTAGTCCTACATGTGAGAGAATGGGTCTGCATGGCCAGTGTGCACAGTATAAAAAATCATGCATTAAGCAGTGCATGAGAAAAAGATTGGGTGAAAGTGTTTTTGGAAAACAGCACTTTGGGGTGAAGTTTTTTCATATGGTATTTATGGTTGTACAGTCAACCCTCTGTTTTAGTGTTTAACCGTTCCAGGGGGATCGACAAAAACTGAAATCAACAAAAACTGAAGCTTTTTTCCCCCCATAAGAAATAATGAAAATTAATTAATCCTTTTTTGAACTCAGGAGTATTAACAAAAATAATTTTTTAAGAGATTAAATATAGATTTACATGCAAAAAAGAATGAAAAAAATAAATATAAAGCACTAATAACATGTATAAATGAACTTTTAAAACAGCACATTTAAATTTTAGGGGGAATTTTTTTGGGTTTATGGAAGATGGAGAGGAGGAGAGAGGGAGGCGAGTTTATTGTTGGGGGGGCAGGAAAAAATGCTTCAATTTGACATTAATATAAAATTAAGGCTTATTTATCTATCACAATTCATCTAATATGACATAATAAAAAAAAAATAATTAAATAGAAACATGATAAAAAACTCTAGAATGAATAAAACATGTCTTTTTCAAATGTAAGGACTGATGGTGGGTTTTGTTGTTGTTTTAAAAGGGGCCACTGACCATGCCGTGGTGGTGGGGGGCAGCAAAAGATACCACCACTATTCACATAATTTATAAATAAGAAATATTTACATTTCTTTGGAGGAGATGGGGGCAGAGGGCAGCTCTGGACTCAGGGGCCCTTATGCTCCTCAAACAATGGAGGAGTTAAGTTTCTTTCATCATTTTTCTATCGTTTTAACTTACTTGCTAAAATTTAGTGCTACACTTTATTGCTGGCTGGTGTTATAGCCCTTTATCGACTCCATTTTTGCTCATTTCTTTTTTTTAATTCTATTGTTTTCCCCTACTTTCTTTCCCAAAAAAGACTGGCACTAGGAGCTTTTTTGGGCCCATTGGTTTTATTTGGCAGAAATTATAAGAAAGAGATGATTGAAAGTTATGAATGAAAAGAAGCGGAATCCGGGGTTTTAAAGGGAAAAAGCTGAAGGGGGTAGGAGATTTTTGGGGGAGAAAAAAAGGGGATTAGATCAGGGTTTCAAATAGGGGAGAGCAAAAGGGAAGGAGGGAAAAAAATGTTGAATAATCAGTTATGGAAAAAAGAAGGAAATAAATGTAAAAATTTCAAGGATTTTTGGGGTAAAATAAAGGTTGGGTAAAAAGGGGGTTATAGTAAGTTTTATGCACCGGGAGAAGAGGGGGGGGTTGTAGGGGGAGAGAGAGATTTTGGGAAATGTTGAGGAGGGGGGGGTTTTTTAAACCAAGTGAGAGAGTAATTGTGGGGGGGAATCTTAATGCAAAAAGGGGAAAAAAAAGGTGGGGATGGAGTAGTAGGAAAATTTTGGGGGGGGCCGGGGGGAAAAGTAAATGGGGAGCCAAATTTTAGCTATGTGTAGAAAGAGGTTTGGAATAATTTAAACATATTTTTTGAAAAAAAGGATAAATAAAAAAACAAGGTATGATATAACGAAGGAAAGTAGTTTGTTGGGTTATGTAATTGGGGGAAAAAGGTTGATGATAGGCTTTAGGGTGAATGTTTATAAAGGGGGAAAAAAATATATCAGATCATTATTTTTTGTAGCCCTTTGAGTAAAAAGGGAGGGGGGGGGCAAAAAAAAAAAAGGCAACAGCAAGTAAGAGAGAGGAAAAGTGTATAAACCAAGGGGGGAGGAATTTGGGGGAGATATAAGCAAAATTGGAGAAAGGGGGGCAAAATAGGAGAGGGGGGGGGGAAAAGAGTTGGGGTAGTTTTAAAAAAAAAGTATTAGAAAAAGTGGGGGAGAAGGGGTTATAGGAGGGTGGGGGGGAGGAGGGAGGAGGGGTGGGAAAAGAAGGAAAAAAGGGGGATAAAAAAAAAAAGGGGAGCTTATGGGGGTTTTTACAAAAAAGAATGAAAAGGGGAAAAACAGAGTATATGGAGAGTAAAAAAAAAGGGGGAAGAGAGGGGGAGAGGGAAAAGAAGAGCGGATGAAAGAAATGGGGGGGTCCCGTCAAGAAATTTTTTGGAAAAAAAAAGAAAAAATTTTTGGGGGGGAGAAAACAAGGTAAGAAAGTTTTGGGGAAAGAATGGGGGGTTTTGGGGTTTAAAAAAAAAGTAGGGGGGTTTGTAGATGGGGAGTGGGGGATTATAAATTTTTTAGGAAAATTTTTTTAAATGATGAAAAAAGGGAGGCATAATTTTCCAAAAAGGGGAGGGAGGTACAACATCGTTTTTAGTGAAGAAGAGCAGGATGTGAGTGTGGGGGGGGGGGTGGGAAACTTTTAAGAAAGGGGGGAAAGCATGGGAATTTAGGGGAATAAAAAAAAGAAAAGCAGGGGGTTGGTGGGGGGGGATTTTTGTTTAATAAATGAAGGGAAAAGGGGGAAAGGACCTAGGGGTTGGCAGAGAGCATGTATAGTTCCTTTTTTAAAAAAGGGGGATAAAAAAAGGGGTAAAAAAATTTTGGGGGAAAAAATTTCCGAGATAACCCGGTGGGGGTATGGAATTTTTATTTAAAGAATTAGAGGGAAAAAGAGAGACAGATTTTTTTCGGGGGTTTAGAGGGGGAGGGGGTTTTAGATCAATGTTTACAGGGGAAAAAAAAATGTGAAAAAATATTTAGATAAAGGGGAAAAAGTTTTTTTCCATTTATGGATTTAAAAAGGATATGATAGAGGGGAGGGGGAGCAATGTGGCAAATGTTGAAAGTGTATAATATAGTGTTCTAAGGGTTTTAAAGATTTTTTATGAGGATAGTGAGGTCAGGTTGGTTTTAGGAGGGGAATTACCCCCCGGGAAAGTAGGTCTGACAGCTTTTTAATGTCCCATGGTTTTTTTAATTTTTTAAGATGGGGTTTTAAAGTAAAACGGGGTGTTGGGGAGAGGGGGATTAAATTATGGAAATTAAAGAAAAATGGGAGTTAAGTTACTTTTGCTGATGATATTGTTTAGGGAATTTCTAAAGAAAAAATTGTAAAAATTTGGGAGGGGGGAAAAGGGAAAAAGTTAAAAAAAAACATAGAAAAAGAAAGGGGATGGGGGGAAAAAAAGATTTAAATAAAAAAAATTGGTATCACTTGGGAGGGGGTTTAGGGGGAAAAAATAAATGTTTTAGAGATTTGGGAGTTGATGTGTCAGGGATGGGTTTATAAAGGGAAAAGGGTTAACCAAAATTGATAAAGGGAAAAAAATGAGGGGCTCTGTGGGGACAAAAAAGATCCATGGGGAAAGGGGAATGAAGGGGAATGGCCAACACTTTATAAAGTGGAAAGGGTTGCAAATCGGGGGGGGGTGGGGCAGTGGAGATGTTTCGGGCATGTTTAAAATTGGGTGGGGTTGGGGGAAGGTGGGGAAAAAGAGCGGGGTTTGGGGGTTTTGTCTTTGGAAAGGGGTAAAAAGAAGGGGGAAAATGGGGGAAGGCGGGGTGGGGGGAAAAAGGGGTTGGGGGGGGGTTTTGGGGGGCCCCCAAAGGGAGGGGGGGTTGGGGGCAGACCATCGGGGGGCAGGGAAAAATGGGGATTAGGAAAAAAATTTATTTGTTGGGGTTTTTCCGGGGAAGGGAAGTAAACCCCCCATTTTTGGGGGGGTTTTGGGGGGTTTTTACCCGGGATCGACTCCTTAAAAACAGTGATTTTAAGGTGTGGAAAAATTTTGGAGATGAAATTTTTTTTTTTTTTTTTTTTTGCCCCGGGTGGGAGAGGGGACTTGGAAAAAAAAAAAAATATATTTTTATATTATATATATATATATATATATTATATATATATATAAAATATATATATATATATATATATTATATATATATATATATATATTTTTATATATATTTTATATATATATTTTTTATATATATTTATATATAATATTATATATTTATATATATATTTATATATATATTATATATATATATATATATATATATATATATATATATATATATATATATATATATATATATATATATATTATTATATATATATATATATTTTTATATATTTTTTTTTTTCAAAAACGGGGAAGGAGGGGGCCCCAAAAGAAAGCCCCAAAAAAAAAAATCATCTTCAACCTTTCCAATAATCATGTCTTTCGAGGGGTTTTAGATCACGGGAAAACCCCCCGGGAATTTAGACCCCCCTTTGGTTTTTCTTCCCTTTGGTTCCAACCAATTCGGGTTTCCCCCTTTTCCCAAAAAGTTACCCCGTTTCCCCCCTCCCGTAAAAAATTTTCTCCATTTCCCCCCTCCCCCCTGCTTCCAAGCCGCCCCCCGCCCCAAAATTTTTTTTCCCCCCAATTTTAAAAACCCCCCCCCCCCCCCAAATTTTCCTCAAACTACGACCTTCAAAAAAAACCCCCCCAAAAACCCCCTTTAGCCTCTGACAAAATTTTTTTCTCCACACCTTATTTTCCCCTCCTTTTTTTTTTTCAACAATTTTCCAACTCACTGCCCCCGCCCCCCGGTGCTTTCCCATGTTCACTTTTTAAAAAAGGGTTTCCACTTTCTCCTTTTTCCCCCCTTTTTTCCCAAAAATCAACCCACTCACCATTTGTCTGAAAAAGGATAGAAGAAAGTTAATAAATCATTTTTGGGGCAAATTTTTTAGCATTTTCCAGGTACAAGACTATGGGGAACTTTGATTTACTCTAGTTAATTTGATGGTTAGCTATTTCTCAAAAATATACATCTGATTGTCTCTTCCCTTCAACCTTTATTTGGGATAAAACACAAAATTTGGCATTCTTTCAAATTAATGATTTACATGTATGCACTTCTGAATGTCAGTAATTATTTTCAGATAATGAATTGGGAAGCCAACTGTTAGTGGGGTGCATCCTCTTCCCCCGCACTTATTCTGCCACTTTCTGGGAAACAAGATGTTTTGTTTTTGGGGTTGGGGACCTCTAGTGTTGAAGACCAAACCCAAAATGAGAAGTCAAGGGGAAAGGACAAATACCCCTTTCTGCAAACCTTTTAATTTAATATGTTTTTATTAAAAACAGTGTATTTGTGTATTTATATTACACCTTTTAGTCACATCGAAAACTTTTTCACATTGAAAGGGTTTAACGTTGCCATCATAGGGCTACTCTAGTGTTCTTGTTCAGCGAGTTATATTGTATTGTCATAGTCATTGTTCCTTAGTCTATTTCCACGTATAAATACCTGTGACTGATTTTGAGAGTATGTTCTACTTAAGGATCATTAGTTATTAACCCTTTCAGTGTCGCGACCAATGCTCGCAAACTTGCTTTCAGGGTTGAAGAATTTAAAAAAAAAAAAATCTTATTCCAAAGGTAATGAAACCAAAAGTATGAAATTTGATGGGAAAACTTATGGAATTACACTCTCGCAAAGTTAGCGGCTTGGTGATATTTACGCATCAGCGATTTCGCCCACTTTGAGCCCTATTTTGGGCTCAATGTGGGCCCATAGCCACTTTGCTAGTACTCCTTTTATTCTATTTATTGAGTACAAGAAACTGCCCATTTACCATATCAACTACCTAAGAAAGTGATCAGAAATTGTAATTTGGCCAGTTTCTCACAAAATTCAAGAAAGGCCAGTTTCAAAATAGGGTCCAGAATAAATAATGCAGACATTCCTGGCACTAAAATAACATTTTCTCTGTTGATTTGTCACATCTCCAGGTCCCTCTTATAATATGCTTGCTTTCCATTTTTAGTTTTTATTTACACAAAATATAGAAGATTTACTGTTATGCAGGCAACTGCATTATTATAGTAATTGTGTAAATATTATCAGTGCATTCATGAACGCATATTAGACCCACCAGTTGACGTGTATGAAACCAATAAAATCATCTCTGTTTCTGTAATATATCTTCCATTCTATCAAATGAGACCAAGAAAATGAGAATACAATCTTAAAAACAATGTGAAAATACACCACAAAGTCGCTGTTTTAAACCAAAAACACGGTCTCAGTTTTTTTTCTCATTATGAACTGTGCTGCAGGATTTTTTTTTTCATGGTGCACATGAAAAAGAAAATTTTTTTGATGCTCACAGCTTATCTGGGTGAGCTGAGCTCATGGCATCATATGCTACTGACACTGGCTTTAAAGCTGTGATATAACAGGGTTAAATGGCAACTTTCCAAGGAGGTACTACTCTCCTTCTGTAGGTGTTACAAAATGGAAGCCTATTAAGTTTTTTGCATAACTGAGAGGCTTGCTAGTTTTTTCTTGGTCTAGTGAACATTAATGCAACAAGTAAATCTTAATTTCAACCTAAATTCATTGATTCATTGTCCACCAAGACAATGGTAATCGCTGTGTTTAATCTCGTGACCTGCATTTACACAAAAGAACAATTGACAAGTTCCTGAGAGTTCAAACCATAGTTCAGGCACAACTGTAACTTAGAATATATTTTCATACTATGCATAGTAAAGTATAAATGTTAATACATACTACTGTATACAGTGGACCCCCGAGTAACGAGCACCCCGGAAATCGTACAATTATGCAAGTATAATATTGTAAGTGCTTTTGTAAGTATTTTTGGGGTCTGAAATGGACTAACCTACTTGACATTATTTCTTAAGGAGTAAATTGCTCGTAATGGCACTTGAGCAGGCTTCTGGAATGAATTTTGCTCGTTACTTGGGGTCCACTGTACATGTATATTTCACTTATACTTGGAGAAAAACGTTTTTGGTAATTGGAGCAATGTGGCATTTATAAAGGAAGTCAGGGAAAATGATTAGCCAGATTTAGTCCTGGAGATGAGAAGCACAGTGCATGCACTAAAGAAAAAAATAAGCATTCAGATGGTCATTGAAAAACATCTATGTTAGTCTGTAGGTCAGCCATCATGTGGTATATGTACAGTTGAGCTTTTTAAAATGTAAGCCACAGCCATCAGAACTTCAAAAATGCCAGGCTTGTCATCAGAGACTCAGACCTACATTGTAGAAGCTGTTTAGAATCTGCTCCCATCACCGCTCAAAACCCATGCAATTTTATGGTATCAGAAGTACTTGCCAAACACATTCTACTTAAGAAGAACACAGCCAACACCTAGCTTTGCCCTGTAGCCCATGCAGCACCTGACCTGACTCACTATACATACTGTATTCTGTTTTCTATTGTTTGTGTAGGATTGATATAGCCCCTGGTGGGTGAAGCATCTCTTAGTTACAACATGTCTCTTTTGTACTTGTCAAGTGTTAATCATTATTTATAACCTCAGCTGCTTTCCTGATTTGTTACATAAGGGTATCAAGAGTGGTCTGGTTCTTTGCCTCTCCTTATGTATTACCATTGGAATATCATTGTTGTTGCTGATGGATGGAACCCCCAAGTTCCTAGCTTTGATAATGATCTTGACTGATTTCTTGGATTTGATTCATGCTTAGAGGATCAGTCTTTACTGACTCGAGAGCAGTTGTGGGTAGATTTTTTGTCAAGATCTGGTGAGGTCCTATATTGTGCCTAGTTATCAAGTGAATCCTCAGTGGTCACTGCAGAGTTATGGTTTATACTTGCTACTCTTTCTTGGTTGCTGGCTTTGAGGGGTTTTGGTTCACACTTTTGGACAAGTACAGTGTTTTGTTGGCCTTGGCACAGAATGCACCTTTTTACCATTTGATCCTAAAGATTCTGGAGTAATTAGCCTGTATCCATGCATGGCACAAGTCCTTAAGAGTTTGTTGCTCCTTGGTATATGTCGAAGTCTATATATATTTTTTTTTTTTTTTTTTTTCAACAAGTCGGCCGCTCCCACCGAGGCAGGGTGACCCAAAAAGAAAGAAAATCCCCAAAAGAAAAACTTTCATCATCATTCAACACTTTCACCACACTCATACATAATCACTGTCTTTGCAGAGGAGCTCAGATACTACAGCTGAGAAAAGTCCCTCCCAGCTGTCACTATCTCAGACCCCTCCTTTAAAGTGCAGGCATTGTACTTCCCATTTCCAGGACTCAAGTCCAACTAAATCAATTAACTGGTTTCCTGAATCCCTTCACACAATGTTACCCTGCTCACACTCCAACAGATCGTCATGTCCCAAAACCATTCGTCTCCATTCACTCCTATCTAACACGCTCACACATGCTTGCTGGAAGTCCAAGCCCTCGCCCACAAAACCTCCTTTACCCCTTCCTCCAACCTTTTCTAGGACGACCCCTACCCCGCCTTCCTTCCCCTACAGATTTATACGCTTCCAAGTCATTCTACTTTGATCCATTCTCTCTAAATGACCAAACCACCTCAACAACCCCTCTTCAGCCCTCTGACAAATACTTTTAGTAACTCCACACCTTCTCCTAATTTCCACATTCCGAATTTTCTGCATAATATTTACACCACACATTGCCCTTAGACAGGACATCTCCACTGCCTCCAGCCTCCTCTCGCTGCAGCATTTGCAACCCATGCTTCACACCCATATAAGAGTGTTGGTACCACAATACTTTCGTACATTCCCTTCTTTGCCTCCATGGATAACGTTTTTGTCTCCACAGATACCTCAATGCACCACTCACCTTTTTTCCTTCATCAATTCTATGGTTAACCTCATCCTTCATAAACCCATCTGCTGACACATCAACTCCCAAATATCTGAAAACATTTACTTCTTCCATAATCCCTCTCTCCAATGTGATATCCAATTTTTCTTTATTTAAATCGTTTGATACCCTCATCACCTTACTCTTATCTATGTTCACTTTTAACTTTCTACCTTTACACACACTCCCAAACTCGTCCACTAACCTTTGCAACTTTTCTTTAGAATCTCCCATAAGCACAGTATCATCAGCAAAAGTAACTGTGTCAACTCCCATTTTGCATTTAATTCTCCATAATTTAATCCCACCCCTCTCCCCAACACCCTAGCATTTACTTCTTTTACAACCCCATCTATAAATATATTAAACAACCATGGTGACATTACACAACCCTGTCTAAGACCTACTTTTACCGGAAGTAATCTCCTCTCTCCTACACACCCTAACCTGAGCCTCACTATCCTCATAAAAACTCTTTACAGCCTTCAGTAACTTACTACCTATTCCATACACTTGCAACATTTGCCACATTGCTCCCCTATCCACTCTATCTATGCCTTTTCTAAATCCATAAATGCAATAAAAACTTCTCTACCTTTATCTAAATACTGTTCACATATATGCTTCACTGTAAACACTTGATCTACACATCCCCTACCCACTCTAAAGCCTCCTTGCTCATCTGCAATCCTACTCTCTGTCTTACCTCTAATTCTTTCAATAATAACCCTGCCATACACTTTACCTGGTATACTCAGTAAACTTATTCCCTATAATTTTACACTCTCTTTTATCCCCCTTCCTTTATATAAAGGAACTATACATGCTCGCTGCCAATCCTAGGTACCTTCCCCTCTTTCATACATTTATTAAACAAAAATACCAACCACTCCAGCACTATATCCCCCTGCTTTTAACATTTCTGTCATGATTCCAGTCAATTCCAGCTGCTTTACCCTTTCATTCTACGTAATGCCTCACGCACCTCCCCACACTCACATCCTGCTCTTTCACTCCTAAACGATGTTGTACCTCCCTGGCCAGTACATGAAATTATCGCTCCTCTTTTCATCGACATTTAAAAGTTCCTCAAAATATTCCCGCCATCTACCCAATACCTCCAGCTCCCCATCTACTAACTCCCCTACTCTGTTTTTAACTGACAAATCCATTGTCCCTAGGCTTTCTTACCTTGTTTATCTCACTCCAAAATTTTTTTTTGTTTTCAGCAAAATTTCTGACAGAGCCTCTCCCGTTCTTTCATCCGCTCTTCTTTTTCACTCTCTCACCACTCTCTTCACCTTTCTTTTACTCTCCATATACTCTGCTCTTCTACTAACACTTCTGTTTTGTAAAACCTCTCATAAGCTACCTTTTTCTCTTTATCACACCCTTTACTTCTTCATTCCACCACTCACTCCTCTTTCCTCCTGCACCCACCCTCCTATAACCACAAACTTCTGCCCCACATTCTAATACTGCATTTTTAAAACTATCCCAACTTTCTTCAACCCCCACTACTCCTACTTGCACTAGCCCACCTTTCTGCCAATAGTTGCTTATATCTCACCCTAACTTCCTCCTCCCTTAGTTTATACACTTTACCTCTCTCTTACTTGCTGTTGCCATTTTTCTTTGTCCCATCTACCTTTTACTCTAACTGTAGCTACAACCAAATAATGATCTGATATATCCGTTGCCCCTCTATAAACATGTACATCCTGAAGCCTACTCATCAACCTTTTATCCACCAATACATAATCCAACAAACTACTTTCCTTACGTGCTATATCATACCTTGTATATTTATTTATCCTCTTTTTCATAAAATATGTAATTATTACCAAACCTTTTTTCACACATAGCCAATTAATGGCTCCCCTTTACATTTCCCCCCGGCACCCCAAATTTCCATTCCACCCCAAAAAATTTTTTCCCACTTTTTAAGACCCCCAACCAAATTACTTCTATTGGGTTCAAAATCCCCCCCACTCCCCAACTTTTCCCCCAAAATTTTTTTTAATTTTTTCCAGGGAAAACACTTACTATAACCCATTTTTCACATCCAACCTTTATTTTACCCACAAATCCTTAATTTTACATTTATATTTTTCTTTCCTGCCATAACTGATTATTCAAATTTTATCCTTCTTTAGTTAACTTATTTAAACCCCAAACCCATTTATTTCTCCCCACTGAAACTTCCACCCCCTTCGCTTTTCCACTTGCCAGGCATCCAGTTTTTTTCATTCATAAATTACAACATTTTTCTTACACCACAAACCAGAATTAAAACCCCACTTTTTATAAGGGAACCCCGGTTTGGGCCGCCAAAATAAGGAAACGGCCTTTTTCAGCAAACCCCGATATTGTCCAGCTTCGGAAATTGGGGCGGGGAGACACGCAGCACCAACCGGCGCCTTTCCCTCAGGGATCCCCTAGCCTGCCCCTTTGGAAGGGAAAATTTTTGGGGGTTCATCCGTTTTTTGTGTTTTTTTTTTTGCAATGGAAAAAAATTACCATGGGCCAAAAAATTCAGAGTGCCACCCCTTTTGTTAAAAATGAAAGGGGACGGGTGGCCTGCCAGGAAAGGGGGTTTGAGGCTGACCCACCCTGTTGGGAATGTATTGTATCAAAGTCCATAAAGGGGTGGGGGTGTGGGAGTTGGTGGCCCGGGGGAGTCCTGAAGAGCTGAACCCTTCAACTGGAACAGCAAGAGCCCATGGGAATTTTCAGGGGGAAAAAAGGGGGGAGAATGTCCCTTTTCTTGATTAAGGAATTTTGGGCAAGGGGGATGGAAAATTTTTTGGAGAGTTATCCCCCTGACAAACTGTTAACCCTGTCTGCAAATGTTAATAAAGCTTTCCCATTTTGGGGTTTTTAAGACACCGAAACAGGCCTTTCTGGACAGATTTTTTAACAGGGATGCAGTGATTTGGTCCTAGTGGAAAAAAAAAAAAAGGGGAAGAACCCCATATGGATTTGATACTTGAAGTTTTTTGGGAGGGATTCCTTCCAAACAAAATCTTCCCCCCCCCGCTTCCATATGCCAACAAGATTTTCAAAAAGGTATGTAATGTTTATATTTTTTATCATTGTTTTTTTGTAAACATATTATTTTAAAAAAAGATTTTTTTTTTTTTAATATTTTTGGGGCTAATGGTTAAATTGTCAGGGTCCCCCCGATTTAAATCCAAACTTGAAAATTTGTAAGGATTTTAATGCTTTTTAAGTGTATTTGGGGGGGTCAAACGGGGAATCAATTTACATTGCCTTTGGGAACAAATTGTTGAATGGATTAAAGCCTTTGGGAAAAAATTATGAAATCCCCCGTATTTACATTATTTTTTTGGGTATGGATTCGGAAATTTTGATTTAGGCCAACCCTGGTTGATTATGGCCATAACCGTATACAGTGGTTTGGAACCTTTCCAGGGCTTCCCAACTGGGTTTGCCCTTTAGAGTCAATTTTTCCCATTTAAAAAATTAAAAATTAACCCCCGGGGGAATTCCGGCTCCACAAAAATTAAAATTTAAATTAACTCATGGTTTTTTCTATCAAATTATCTAATAAGACAATAAAATATTAAAAAGATAAGAAATACACAAATAAGAAAAAATTATAGGAATGGTGGATAGTCCATTTTGTTCTCCTATACCTTCCCATGCTTTTTTAAAAGAAAACTGAGGTTTTGGCAAACCCTTGATTGTCCTTTTTTTCGTTAATGGTTAAGACATTTCCCAATGGACCCTCAGTGGTACACCCCAAGGACACTTCAAGGAACTCTCTGGCACCCCAAGGTACACTCTCAATGGACACTCAATGGTACATTTCCCAAAGGACACCCAATGGCATTTAAGGGACACCCCAATGGTACACTCTAAATTTAAAACCCCCCAATGGACATTTCAATGGACACTATGGTAACCCCAGTGGTACACCCCAGTGGTACATTTTGTGGACACCCCTCAGGGTACCCCCCTCAATGGTACACTTCAATGGTCACCTAAAGGAAAATTTTAAATGGCCCCAAGGTTTCCTTAAAGGGTCATTCAATTTTAAAACCCCCCTTCAATGGCCCCCTTTTCAATGGTACACCTCGGGGGTTTTACACCCCAATGGTACCCCTAAATTACACTCTCCCCCGGTACCCCTCAATGGAACTTTCAATGGTACACTCAATGGTACACACTGGGGGGTACACTTCAATGGTACATTTTTTAAGGGCAAAAACCTTTTGTGATGATTTTCTTGTTTTAACCCCATGGAAATCATCCTCATTTTTTTTTCAGCCCCCCCCTTTTTGCATTTTTTTTTTTTAAAGATCCATGGTTAGAAAAAAAAAATTTTCCCCAAAAAATAACTAAAAGAAATGTAATGAAAACAAAAAATTTTCCCTTTCCCTGAGGGCAATTTTTTAAACACACTGCCTTTTTTGTGGTGGCATCTGAAACTCACTTATAGTATTATTTTTAAAAATTTTGGGTACATATTTTTTTAGTACTTTGTTTTTTAAAATAATAATTATTCTTATAAAAAAATTATTTTAAATTTTTTAAATTATTATTATTATAAAGAGTACGTATGTATTCTTATAAAAAAAAATTTTTGTTTCCCATTTGGAATTTTTATTCACAAAAAATTAAAAAAAATTTTTTAAAAAAAGACTATTGCATTATTGTAAAAATTTTAAAAAAAATGTCAACCCATTCGACGGGTTTTTGGGGACAGTGATGTCATTTGTTTACTTTGAAACCAAAAATCAAACATTTCAGCTACTTTGAGCTAAATTTTTCAAGGTATTTTTTTTTGTGAAAGCAATCAAAATCATATTTTTTGTCTGTAATATATCTTTCATTCATCAATTGAGACCAAAAAAAAGGGAAAAAACCCCCCAAAAAACCCTAAGGGGAAAAAAAACCGCTAAGGGCCGGGAAGGTTTTTAAGGGAAATCGGTTATTTAAGTCAGATTTCTTTCGATTTTGGGGTACATTAAGAAAAATCTTTCCATCAAAACTTTTCCAAGTTTCAATAAGATAGTCCAACAAACAAATGAGATCCAACCCTTAAAAACAAGGGGAAAAGCCCCCACCAGCATCCCGGGGGAAATTTTTTTAGGCCCCCTTCCCTCTGGGAAAATTTTCCCCCCTATGGGGAAAAAAAAAAACGACCGATCGACTGCTCGCATCCGGGTTAAGGGGGTGCCCAAACTCGAACAATTATGTAAGTGTATTTTTGGGGGGGGGAAAAGGACTAATCTAATTTACATTATTTTTTATGGGAAAAAAAATTTATTCGAACGGCACTTGAACAGCATTCTGGAACAAATAATTTTTGTTTCCGGGGGGGCCCCTTATATATATGGATGATAAGGGGGCCCCCCGGGCCGGGACCCCCCAACCCCAAAAAATTTTTTAAGGGGGATTTTTTTGGGGGTTTTTAAGGGGGATTTTTTGGGGAAATGGACTGATCTAATTTGCATTATTCCTTATGGGAACAAATTCATTTTTTTAACGGGACCTTTAACAGCCTTCTGGGTCAAAATTTTAAAAATAGGGGAAAATTATAGGGGGGAAAAATAGGTGGGTTTTAAAGGGGCCATAAGACTAAATAAGGGGCCCCCGTTAGGGGGGGTCATTTTTAAAAAATTAACCAAGAAATTTAAAAATTTCGGGTACATATGCTCTGCCCCCCCCCCTTTTTCCCCCCTTCCCCCCCTGCACCTTGCATTGTTTTTTGGGTAGCTTTTTTTTTTTCCCCCCCAAAAAATTGGGCCTTTCCCCCCGGGAGGGGGAAAAAAGAAAGGGAAAAAAACCCAAAAAAAAAAAAAACTTTCATCATTCAACACTTTCAAAACCCATTCATACATAATAACCTTTTTGCAGAGGGGGGTAAGATACGAAGTTTAGAAAATCCCCCCCCAAATCCAATATTCAACCCCCCCTTTAAAGGGGGAGGATTTACTTTCCCCTTTGGGACCGTCCGGAAAACCCCCAAAAAAACCCGGGTTTCCCGGGGAAAAATTCACCAAAACAACCCGGGGCCCCCCCTCCAACAGCTATCTGGAGTCACCCCCGGGGGGATCCCCCCCCCCGCGGCCCGCCCCAACCGGGCCCTCCCCGGGGGGATCGGGGCCGGGATCAACGAGGCTGTTACTGCTGGCTGCAAAAGTCCAACTTGAAACCACAGCCCGGCTCCCCCGGCACTGACTTTGGTATCTGTCCAGCCCCTCTAAAGGGAAAACCAGGGTCTACGGGTAATCCCCCTTGGGGGCGGGGGGGGGCCCCTGCCCCACACTTTTTTTTTTCTCTTAGTGTACCGTGGCACCCTATTTTCACGGGGGGACGAAACCCCTGCCAAGTCTTTTGCTTTCGAGGGAGTGATTTTGTGTGAAAAAGGGGGACCAGCCCCTCCAGAATCTTCCGGGGTGGGGGTTATGATATTCCTTCGCCTGCCCCCAGGGGAATATAATTTCAGTCCCTTAGGCCCCCCAGAGTTAAGGTGTTTGATGGAACTTATACGTATAAAGGTTCTTTTTACTTTCCCTAGATCTGAAATTTCACCTGCCTTGAATGGGGATGTTAATGTACAGCAGTTTTTCAGCCAAAAGAAAAAAAGGAAAAATTTTAAAAAGGATCATCATTGGCTTGGCATCCTTGTCTTAAATTTTTCCCTTATCCATCCTATCATTTTCCCTCCAGATGAAATTAGTGGAGGGGCCCTTTGAAGGTAAGGTTTTTGACATTACCACCCCAGGTCCTTCACATTACTTTTCCGTCTATTGTTTTTTTTTGGGGAATTTGTAATATACCAGTCCTAGCTATTTTTTCCCTCCAGTTTTCCATAAGGATATTTGGGAAATTTTGTCTTCATTGAACATCATATTGTTCTCTGTTGCCCTTTGGGAAAACTTGGTTTATTTTCTTCGGGAGTTTTGCCGTGTCCTCAATGGATGACATTTCATGCAGATCCTAGTATCATCTGAAAAGGGGATGATACAGTGCTGGGGTTTTTCATCTCTGTCCATGCTGATATGAAATGAGGAATAGGTCAGGCCCCAAAAAACCGTTTTGCTCCATTCACTCCTACCCAACATGCTCAGACGCTGCTGGAAGCCCAAGCCCTCCCCCAAAAAACCTCCTTTACCCCCCCTTTCCCAACCCTTTTTTGAGGGCGACCCCTCCCTCCTTCCTTCCCTACAGATTTATACGCTCTCCAAGCATTTTTACTTTGATCCATTCTTCAAAATGACCAAACCACCTCAAAAACCCCTCTTCAGCCCTCTTGACTAATACTTTTAGTAACTCCACACCTCCTCCAATTTTCCCCCAACTCCAATTTCCCTTTGAATAATATTTACACTACACATTGCCCTTAGACAGGACATTTCACTGCCTCCAGCCCCCCCCGCTGACATTAAAACCCCAAGCCACCCCCATAGGAGTATTTACCACTATACTTTCAACATTCTTTTTTTGCCTCCATGGATAACTTTTTGTCTCCACAGATACACCCCCTTTTTTTTCTTTATCAGTTATATGGTTAACCTCATCCTTCATAAACCCTTTTGGGCTGAGAAGTCAACTTCCAAATATCTGAAAACATTACTTTTCCATCCCCCCTTTTTCCACCAATGGGATATCCTTTTTTCTTTATCTAAATCGCTTGATACCCTCATCACCTTACTTTTATCTTTGTTCACTTTCAATTTTCCCCCCCTTTTTACACACCCTCCCAAACTCCCCCAAAAAACCCCTTTGCAACTTTTCAGAATCTCCTATAAGCACAGTATCAAGAAAAAAGTAGCTGTGTCAACCCCATTTTGTACTTGATTTCCCATGATTTAATCCCAGTCCCCTCCCCAACTCCCTAGCATTTACTTTTTACAACCCCATCTATAAATATAATTTAAAAAACCATGGTGACATCACATATCCCTGTCTAAGACCTACTTTTACTGAGAAGTAAACTTTCCCCCTCTCCTACAAAAACCCAACCTGAGCCTCACTATCCTCATAAAAAAAATCTTACAGCATTCAAAATAATTTTAATTTCCTTTCCCCTACACCCCTTTCAACATCTGCCACCCTTGCTCCCTTTATCCACTTTTTATCATATGCTTTTTTTTAAATCCATAAATGCAATGAAAAATTCCCCACCTTATCTAAATACTGTTCACATATGCTTCAATGTAAACATTTTATCTACAATCCCTACCCACTTATAAACCCCCTTGCTCATCTGCAACCCTTTTCCCCCCTGTCTACTTCTCAATAATAACCCTACTGTACATTTTTCCGGGGATACTCAGAAACTTATTCCCCATAATTTTTTAAAACTCTTTTTTTCCCCCCCTTTTTCCCTTTTTATAAAAGGGAACCCTACTTGTTTCCGCCAACCCTTTGGTCCCTTTCCCCCCTTTTATACATTTTTGTAAACAAAAATACCAACCACTCCAACACAATATCTCCCCCGCTTTTAAAATTTCTGTTCAGTTCCTGCTGCTTTACCCCCCTTTTATTTTACGAATGCCTCACGCACTCCCCCCCACTCAAATCCTGCCTTTTTCCCCCCCCTAAAAAAATGTTATACCTCCCTGACCAGTGCATGAAAAACCCCCCCCCTTTTTCCCTTGACATTTAAATTCCCCCAAAAAATTTCCCCCCGGTTCCCAATTCCTCCAGCCCCCATCTACTAATTCCCCTACTGTTTTTAACTGCCAAATCCATTCGTTCCCTAGGCTTTTTAACTTGTTTA
The DNA here is from genome assembly GCA_009830355.1 of Cherax destructor. Lineage (NCBI taxonomy): Eukaryota > Metazoa > Arthropoda > Malacostraca > Decapoda > Parastacidae > Cherax > Cherax destructor. The sequence goes on along the minus strand of WNWK01024102.1, from coordinate 9,770 downwards.
TCTCACTCCAAAACTTTTCTTATTTTCGCAAAATTTTTTACAGTGCCTCTCCCACTCTTTCATCTGCTCTTCTTTTTCACTCTTTTCACCACTCTCTTTTTTCCCTTTTTTTTTACTTTCCATATACTCTGCTCTTCTTACAACACTTTCTGTTTTGAAAAACCTCTCATAAGCTATTTTTTCCTTTATCACACCCTTTACTTCATCATTCCACCAATCACTGCTCTTTCCTCCTGCACCCACCCCCCTATAGCCCCAAACTTCTGCCCCCCCATTCTAATACTGTTTTTTTAAAAAAAAACCCAACCCCCCTTTAATCCTCCCCCCTATTCATGCTTGCATTTTTCCCCACATTTCTGCCAATAGTTGTTTATATTTTCACCCAACTTTCTCCTCCCTTAGTTTATACACTTTCACCTCTCTTTTACTTGCTGTTGCCATTTTCTTTTGTCCCATCTACCTTTTACTCTAACTGTAGCTACAACTAAATAATGATCCGATATATTCGTGCCCCTCTATAAACATGTACATCCTGAAGCCTACCCATAAAACCTTTTTATCCACCAATACAAAATTCTCAAACTACTTTCATTACGTGCTATATCATACCTTGTATACTTATCCTCTTTTCATAAAATATGTTAATTATTACCAAACCTCTTTCTACACAGCTCAATTAAAGGCTCCCCATTTTCATTTACCGTGGTACTCCAAATTTACCTACTACTTCCTCCACAACATTTTCACCCACTTTAGCATAGAGATCCCCAACCACAAGTACTCTCTACTTTGTTCAAAACTCCCACGCACTCATTCAACATTTCCCAAAATCTCTCTCCTCTACATGTCTCTCTTCTCCAGGTGCATAAACACTTACTATAACCCACTTTTCACATCCAACCCTTATTTTACACCACATAATCTTTGAATTGATACATTTATATTCCCTGTTTTTCCTGCCATAATTTATCCTTCAACATTATTGCTACTCCTTCTTTAGCTCTAACTCTGTTTCATACCCATTTATTTCTCCTCACATTTTGATAATTGGGAGAGGGCAGAATTGCAAGCAGTGTTCATTGGTGTGAGGAAGTTGGCCATACTTGAGCACATGCCACCTAACACTCAGCGTGAGGCATACTAGATTTTTTTTTAGAAGTGTAGCTATAAAGATAAGCATTAGTTGCTGGTAGTGTATTATCATTGTGCTGTCTAGCATGTTGTAATTCTTTTGTTACTGTTTACAGTACTCCTCTGTGGTTTCCTCATTTTTGACTAAAAGATTATATAAATGCATAACTGAGGTGTTTATAGGTGTATGTAAGGCAGTATCTTAACGGGCATTGATAGCCTTTGAATGAAAAGTTGAATCATCCTCTCACTGGAACCATTAACAGCAACTTCCTTTCACTCATTCTTTGAATTTATAAATTTGATAAAATTCTAGTTCGATGTTTAGTGTACTGCAACATGCCCTTAAATAATGCATAACTAGCTGTATCTGCAGTTAAGGATTTACCACGATCTTATTTCTACTATGCATAGCTTTGAAGTTTAACAATCCAGCCACTGCTTACTTTTATGTCAGCTACTCCAAAACCTGAGGCAAACTTCTTCTGCAGACTTTTAACTCCATACTTCATATGTCCATGCCAGCTGCTAGTTAACTTTTATACTATATTATCTACATTCTGGTATTTTTGTTGCTTTAATGTCTTCATGGAGTCTAAAGATTTTGCAAAACCAAAAACTTAAAATAATCAGCTACTTAATTATACGCTCCCTTTCATTCCTCCTAGGAGCTATTCCTCCACGTTCCCCCCTTTTTTTATTCTTTTTTTTATTTTCTTTTTTTTTTTTCTTAAAAATAAAAAGAAAGAAGTAACCTAACCATGGCTGACCCAATCCATGAACCCACTACCCCCGGGCCCCTTCCTGATACTGCACACAGTACTGATCCTGCATCGTTAACGGACAACTCTTTGGACACCTCTCATGCCCCTGTACCTCTTGCTGGTGCCGGTTCGTCACCTGCTTCAGGTACCGGGGTTCTGACCGGCCCTTTTGACATATCTGGCCTTCGCTCTTCTCTGACCTTGATTCCGGCTTCTCCCTCGACGGTGTGGCACTTTTCGAATCGCTCGCTCGTCTCTCATCGGACCACCCCCGGTCCCACACCCAAACGACCAAGACTCTTACATGACGATTCGACACTTCCTTCTCGTTCATCTCAGAAACGACTAGCACGTCGCGCACTCCCCTTAGATACTTTGTTGCACACTACTCAATGGACAAAGTTTTTTACTCTAAGACGTACTACTCCAACTACCTATCTTTCCGATCATAGTATTGGTAAAGCTCTCCTACGCCATGTAGGCAAAGATATCTCTTTTCACGCTCTCAAGAGCGGCACTCGCATAATCACGGTCCAGAATGCTGGCCAAGCTCGCGATCTTTCCCTTCTTACGACAATAGATACTATTCCTATCACTATTGACAAGCATCATTCTCTTAATTCTTGTAGTGGTACTGTCATTTTACCACACACCATTGTCCAACAGAATTTCCGGACATGTGGTGAAGACATTTTGGAGCAGCTTGAGCTCCAAGAGTTCCCTATCCTTAAGGTTGACACTTTTGTCCTCCCTGCCAATAAGCGAAAATGTTATCTTTGCAATATAGCTCGTTTAACGTTTGACTGCCGTGAACTCCCACCTTCGGTCTACATTGCAGGTCAACGTTTACAAGTTCGAAAGGTGACCCCTACACCACAGCAGTGTAGAAACTGCTGGCGTTTTGGTCATCCAGCGAAATATTGCAGGTCCATGGCTGAATGCCCAGTCTGTGGTGCCCACGACCATGCCAGTTTGGAGCATTTACAGAAACACATACAAGGGATGTTTTGGACGGAGAGATTCAGATAGAAAACTATAACATGTATAGATGTGATAGAATTAATAGGTCACAGGGAGGAGTAGGACTCTATGTAAAAGATACTCTCTGTTGCACAGAAGTGTTGAACGCTACGAATGATATAGTAGAAATCCTCGGCATTAAAGTGGAAAATAAGAATTTAGTAATTATCCTAGTATACAAACCACCATCAGCAACTGCGGAGGAATTCACAGAGCAGTTAAAGAAGATAGATAGCTATCTGGATAGGCTAAAGAATCCCACCCCAAACATTTTAATTCTTGGAGATTTTAATCTCCCTCATGTAAAATGGAAGATGAGGCACCATAATGTTATACCAGAAATAACTCCTAGAAGCACCCTGGCTCAACAGGCACATACCAGGGAACTAATGAGGCTTTGTGAAAAGTACTCATTAAACCAACAGATAATTGATCCCACTAGAAATGAAAATACCCTGGATTTGATATTCACAAACAACGAGGAATTAATCAGAGACATAACAGTTACAAAAACAATATACTCTGATCATAACATCATAGAAGTTCAAACGAGTATTAGCTCAGGGTTAGGGAACTGCGGCACTAATGTTAGAGATGGGATGTTCAGTAAGTTTAATTTTAATAACCATAGAATTGACTGGGAAAAAATAAACCAAGAGCTATCAGACATATCATGGGAATCAGACGAGCACCCTAAATCCCCAACAGTGCCTAGAGAAGCTGAATACAGAAGCATACAAGGTATGTATGAAGCACGTACCATTGAGGAAACCCAGAAGAAGATCAGATATAGAGAGAGAGAGCGTAGGAGATGGTACAGGAGAAGAAAACAGGTTACTGAATTGCTGAAAAACACAATTATGTTGCAACAGAGGAGAGATAGCCTTAACCGAGAGATCACTGAATTAGAGCAAAAACTTAAGATGTCATACCTGACAGAAGAAGTACAAAGGGAACAAAGAGCCATACAGGATATTGCGAGAAACCCAAAATATTTCTACTCCTATGCAAAATCCAAGCTAAGAACTACCTGTAGAATTGGACCATTATTGAGAGGAGATTCGTATACGGACGATGAACAGGAAATGAGTGAAATCCTAAAAGAACAGTATGAGTCAGTGTTCAGCAACCCACTAAATGACAGCAAGGTAGAAAATGCAGAAATATTTTTCACTCCAGCAGAAGGCTACACAGACCACCTTACCGACATTAGTACAAATCCCATAGATTTCGAAAAAGAAATGGCCAACATGCCCACTCACTCAGCACCTGGACCAGATTCATGGAATGCTTTATTTATAAAGCAGTGCAAAGTACCATTAGTAAGAGCCCTTAGTATTCTGTGGAGAAAGAGCTTAGATCTAGGTGAAATTCCAGAGGCCTTAACCCTTAAACTGTCCACACGTAGATCTACGTTCACTCGCGCACTGCTCCGAATATTTTGAAAAAAAAAAAAATCGTTTTTTTTTTAAAAAATGAAGAGCGCATTTTTATAAACAGGATAGGCTAAAAAAAAAAAATTTAGGGCCAGTACTTACCGAGATATAAGCCCTACAAGTTGGTGCTGGATGCTCACCTGACGGCAACAACAAGTCCTGCCGCTTGCAGAAGTAATGCCGATATACTTTTTTTTCTAGTTTTTATTTTATTTTATACAATTTTTATGTTCTGGTAATTACAATTTATAATAGTTCTTGTGATTTCATAGCCAATCTTTGTTCTAACACTAATATTAGGTACTGAAATAGTACTCAAATAGTCACAATGACACCAACAGGTGAACAATTTCACCTGCCTTGGTCATTTACTATTGTCTATAAAATATACAAAGTATTTATAGGTCCCAGCAATGTTTTAGACATCCTGGAGTATATATGAAACTCCTTGAAGAATGGTGTTATGACAATTGTCAGATAACTACTGATAAGACAGTGACATTGATGAATGAATGTGTGCCAGGAACCCTTGCTTTGTTTTCACTGTCTGTATATGTCTATCTATCTATCTGTCTATCTATCTATCTGTCTATCTGTCTATCTATCTATCTGTCTATCTATCTATCTGTCTATCTATCTGTCTGTCTATCTGTCTATCTATCTGTTTGTCTATCTATCTGTCTATCTGTTTCTCTATCTATCTGTCTATCTGTCTATCTATCTGTCTATCTGTCTATCTATCTGTCTATCTGTCTATCTATGTTTCTATCTATCTGTCTAGCTCGGCTTATCTGTCTTTGTTTGCCTGCCTATGTGTGCCTGGAGTATATGAAACTCCTTGACTAATGGTGTTATGACAAGTGTCAGATAACACTGACAGCCCAATGACATTGATGAATGAATGTGCGCAGGGAACCCTCGCTTTGTTTTCACTGTATCTGTCTATCTATCTGTCCATCTGTCTATCTGTCTGTGTCTCTGTCTAGCTCTGCTTATCTGTCTTTCTGTCTGCCTGTGTGTGCCTGGAGTATATGAAACTCCTTGAAGAATGGTGTTATGACAAGTGTCAGATAACACTGACAGCCCAATGACATTGATGAATGGGAGCAGGGAACCCTCTCCTTGTTTCCACTGTCTATCTGTCTGTCTGTCTAGCTCTGCTTATCTGTCTTTCCGTCTGCCTGTGTGTGTATCTTTCCGTCTGCCTGTGTGTGTGTGTGTCTTTCCGTCTGCTTGTCTCAGTCTGAGTGCGGCTCGTAAGCCAACAGGTATTATACGCGATGCAGAAGTGACAATGTGACAATGCGATACTTGCCAGTCATGTGTATTATGTCTTATATATACAAGTATTGTATAGGACTTTGCCTGGATTTTAGGTTATCCTAAATAATTTACACTATGTATAATAACTGTACTTATGTGTACATGTGAGAGAGATATTACAGATATATATAGATAGACAGATATAGACAGATACAGAGATATAGGACAGATAGATATAGACAGATATAGACAGAGATATAGACAGATATAGACAGAGATATAGACAGATATAGACACAGAGACAGCCAGAGACAGCCAAAGCCAGCCTGCCGAATATATAAGAACGTAAAAAAGAAGGAACACTGCTGAAGGCCTACTGGCCCATGCAAGGCAAGTCCATGTCACCCCCCAGCTTAGACCAATGACCCACCTAGTCAGGTCACATCCTCTGAAGGAAGGAGCACAGCATCAGACCACAAGCTAGTCAGGTCCAACTCACACCCACCCACAGCCACTCATGTATTTATCGAACCTATTTTTACTTTCCTCTTATAAGGGGAGTGTTAATGCGACATGACATCAGTGAATCCATGGTGTTTGCCACATTATTTGCTCCAGCTGGCACTCAATTGAACTAGTGCTCCCACAAGGTACTAAGTGGTCCCAGATTTTTTTAATACTGCGCACACTGAGGGCGCAGACCCATTCTCTCATGTCTAGGCGACTCAGGCCAATTGCACTAAATTTGAAGGAATGAAAAATAAAACGTTGATCTACGTTCGGAGCAGTACGCGTACAAACGTATATCTACGTTTGGACAGTTTAAGGGTTAAAGAGTGCAGACATAGCTCCTTTGCATAAGGGAGTTAGTAGAGCACTAGCTAAAAATTACAGACCAGTAGCCCTCACTTCTCACATCATAAAAATCTTTGAAAGAGTGATGAGACGGCAGATTGCAAACTTCATGGACCAGCACAACCAACATAACCCGAACCAGCATGGCTTTAGAGCAGGACGATCATGCCTGTTACAGCTGCTGAACCATTATGACAGAATTACGGAGGCATTGGAGGACGACCAAAACGCAGATGTGATTTACACAGATTTTGCAAAGGCGTTTGACAAATGCGATCATGGAGTGATAGTGCACAAAATGAGGGTCATAGGCATTACAGGGAAGGTAGGCAGATGGATTTTTGAGTTCCTAACACAACACAAAAAGTAGAGTGAACAGGGCAAGATCCAGCATCAGCGAGGTCAAAGCTCAGTGCCCCAAGGCACTGTCCTGGCACCTCTGCTGTTTCTCATCCTCATAGCAGACACAGATAAAAACACCCAGCACATTTTTTGTATCATCATTTGCAGATGACACTAAAATAAGCATGAAAGTCACTACGGTAGAGGACACTAAAAAATTACAGGAAGACATAAGCAGGGTCTTCCAATGGGCAGTGGAGAACAACATGACGTTCAATGGTGATAAGTTTCAGCTGCTTAGGTATGGAAAAATGAACTCAAAGAACACTACATACAAAAACGCAAGGGGGGCACCACATAGAACGAAAGGAACACGTAAAGGACTTGGGAATAATTATGTCTGCTGATCTGTCGTTTAAAGACCATAACAAGACAAAGATCACAACAGCCAGGAAGATGACGGAGTGGGTATTGAGAACTTTCAAAACAAGGGAAATAAGGCCGATGGTGACACTATTCAAATCGCTAGTGCCCCCCCACTTAGAATACTGCTCAGTGCTGATGGCCCCGTTCAGGGCAGGAGAAATAGCAGAGCTGGAACAAATCCAGAGATCGTTTACGGCTCACATTGAGCCATTGAAACATCTAAATTATTGGGAATGCCTTCAAGTCTTGAACATGTACTCATTGGAGCGGAGGAGAGAAAGATACATGATAATATATACCTGGAAAGTACTTGAGGGCCTGGTCCCAAATCTGAACACTGCCATAACAACATACTGGAGTGAGAGATATGGGAGAAAGTGTAAAATAAACCCAGTGAGGAGCAGGGGTGCGGTGGGGACAATACAGGAGCACTGTATTAACATCCGGGGTCCCAGACTATTCAACATCTTACCAGAAGATATCCGAAACACGGCTGGAACCAGTGTAGAAGCCTTCAAGAGGAAACTGGACAAATATCTTCACCAGGTGCCAGATCAACCAGGCTGTGATGGATATGTGGGGCAGCGGACCTCCAGCAGCAACAGCCTGGTTGACCAGGCAAGCACCAGACGGCCTGGCCCATGGCCGGGCTCAGAGGTGATCTCTCGAAACTCTTCAAAGGTATATCAAAGGTAAACTATTTTAACTCGTTAAATAATTTTTTTACTTTTATCATGGTGACATTTACTTTACAAAAATTTGTAATGTTCAGTTGACTGTTTTCCATTCCTAGCATTATAGTTGTTGCATGTTGATATAAAAATGTGTGGAGAGGGTTGATGTGACCCTGTAGAATACCTCTACAAACATATGATAAACATCAAACATCCTCATTCTGACACAGAGATGTAAGTCTATAGCTCCGTGTCTTCCTTTGCGGATGACACCCGGATTGCCATGGCAGTGACCTCAATTGAAGACACTGCAAAAATCCAAGCGGACATCAACCAAATCTTCAAGTGGGCCACTAAAACAATATGAAGTTGAACGAGGAGAAATTTCAACTACTCAGATATGGAAAACTTGAGGAAATAAAAATGTATCAAGGTATACAACAAATTCTAACCATACAATAGAGAGAAAAAGAAATGTGAAGGACTTGGGAGTGATAATTTTTAGAAGATCTCGCCTTTAAAGACCACAACAATGTATCTACCTCATCAGCTAGGAAAATGATAGGATGGATAATGAGAACCTTCAAAACTAGGGATGCCAAGCCCATGATGACCCTCTTCAAATCACTTGTTCTCTCTAGGCTGGAATACTGCTGTACACTAACGGGCCCCTTCAAGGCTGGCGACATTGCAGACCTGGAGAGTGTACAAAGAACTTTCACAGCACACATAAGTACGATAAAGCACCTAAATTACTGGGAACGGTTGAAGGTCCTTGATCTGTATTCCTGGAACGAGATGAGAGAATACATGATAATATACACTTGGAAGTTCCTGGAGGATTGGTATCAAACCTGCACAAAAAATCACTCCCTATGAAAGCAAAAAGACTTGGCAGGAGATGCAACAGTCCCCCGATGAAAAACAGGGCGCCATGAGTACACTGAGAGACAACACCATAAGTGTCTGGGGCCCAAGACTGTTCAACTGCCTCCCATCATACATTAGGGCAATACCAATAGACCCCTGGCTGTCTTCAAGAAGGCACTGGACAGGCACCTAAAGTCAGTACCTGACCAACCGGACAGTGGTTCGTCGTCCAGGTTGCGTGCGGCCAGCAGTAACAGCCTGGTTGATCAGACCCTGATCCACCATGAGGCCTGGCTCAGACCGAGCTGCGGGGGCGGACCCCGAAACCCTCTCCAGGTAAACTCAGGTAAACGTGCAGTTCCACAACCGTCACCTGTAAACATCAGTAAAAATATCATATATTACTAGCCATAAGACAAGTTTTTTTACTAAAAATCACAAAAAAATTAGGTTATCATGTGTCTTTATTTTTGGTTTAATTGTTGCAATGGGCCAGTTGTCTGTGTCTTCACCTCACTGCTGTGAGATTCACTACTAGAATGTTTTTGTAAATATAATCTATTTAATTTATATTAACATTTTTATTTAAATAAAAAAAATAAATTAAAAGTATAATTTCCTTCGCATTTTTCAGTAATAAAAGAGTAAGAAGCAGATGGTGGGAGGGAGGGAGGAGTGAGTAAATGTAAACATTGCTGACACACCTCTGTTATTGTTTATCACAAAATGCGAGTTGATCAAATATTTAAATTGACAGTGTGCGTGAAGTAGGTACTGTATATACATTGCATCCAGGTTCCTCTCATTTTTTATCCTGATTATGCAAAGGAAAAGAAACAGAGGATATATAAACACTGGTGGGGGTTGTGCTCTTGGACAGGTGCAGTTCTTGTCAACCCAGAATATGCAAGTCATTTATTTTCACAAAATAAAAGTTTAACAAATACTGTAAATTGATGCACAGTGTATATATATATACAGTGGACCCC
>WNWK01024101.1:0-30181 GCA_009830355.1 Cherax destructor | reverse complement strand
AAACATGTGGCATAAGCATTATTGTGGCAAAGAACAAGTACATCTCTGCCACAGTTGTGTCCTTCCACTGTGTAGCCGTGAATTTAGTGAAAGAAGTGTGTTTGCCATGGTGTACTCATAGTATGTGTTGCTTTCCCTGACAATAATGTCCATCAGGGGTTCATCGAAGAATAACTCAAAGCATTCCAGTTCAGTAGCATTGTTCCCAAGTGTACACGATGGCCGATTCCATTTGTGCTTCATCAAAGTCATGGGGATTGGGAACAAAATTGTCACCTTGCTGCCAATCCCAGATGCGGTCTGCTGGTGCGTACTGGATATTGACAGGTGGTTGTGGTTGTGCAGGTTGTGGTTGTGCAGGTTGTGGCTGTGCAGGTTGTGGTTGTGCAGGTTGTGGGAAGTGTGGGGGTGGTTGATGGTGGTTGTGCTGAGTTAGCAGCGTGGGTGCAGCGTGGCCCGCTCGTGGTGGCACATGACTCATGCCACCGCCAACACCACCACCTGCCCCACGCACTCGCATCCCCATTGTAACAATATCGTCATCTTCATTATCAATTATTGGTGTAGGCTAGAGATGTACTCCGAGATTTACTCCTTTTCCTTGGAATAGCATATGGCACACTACCAGAACGCATGTTGCGTCGTACATACTGCCGCTTCACTGGAGAATAATCTCCCTCACTGTCGCCACTAGAACTGCTTTCAATAACTTTGAAATCACTGTCATCATCACTTACACTGCTCACATCAGAGTCTTCTACACGGAAATAGTTTCCTCTTTCGTTCTCGTACAAGTGAACGTGAATGAGACGGCCCAGCACCAGAGGTGGAAGGCTGTGGGTCATCTGGGTTTTCATCACTAATTATGTTATCCTGGGCACTGCTTTCGGTCACACCCTCTTGAAAACCATGGAATTCACTTTCACGGGCACTTCCATCGCTGTTAGAACTATCACTTGGGAAGAAGGCCTCCAATTCGCCGGGAGTGAGGTACTTCTTACCGCCAGGCATGGTGAACAAGGACTACAAACATGGCGCTCCCACAATGCACCACTGGGTCCCGATTTTTCATACTGCGCACACCCACCACGCAGACCCATTCTCTCACATGTAGGCCTATCAGCTTTCTCCCGCTTCATTTGAAGCCCTAGAATTAGGCGTATAAATACGTCCGAAACATTGGCTCGTAAGACGTAAATATACGTCGAAACAGTCAAAGGGTTAATATTGTTTATTATGTCATATTAGATGAATTGTGCTAGATAAATAAGCTGTAGAGTTGATATTATTGTCATATTGAAGGACTATTTTGTCCTGCCTCCAAACAAACTCTCTCATATGCCAACAAGAGTCTTCAATAAAGGTAAAACTTATTTAAATGTTCATTTGTCCATTATAATTAGTGCTTTATATTTATTTTCATTGTTTTCTGTGTGTAAAACTATAGTATTTATTCTTTAAAAAATGAATTTTGGTGAAATTTTTGGGTGGAAACGGATTAATTGTATTTATATTATTTCTTATGGGAAATAAGGTTTCGAGTTAGGAATTTTTCGTGTTGAGGTCTAGCTCCTGGAACGGATTAAGATCATTAGTCGAGGAACCACTGTTTGTTCTAGTTGGCATTTTCTTCCAGTACACACTTGTCTCATCAGCATTAACCCCTAAACTGTCCAAACGTAGATCTACGTTCATCTGCGTAGCGCTCCGAAGGGAAACAGGAGTGGAGGCAGCATATGGTTGAGAGGGTGGCGGGCGGTCCTTTGTCTGCCCACCCACCGCTCCACGAGGTCCAGGCACCATGCCACCCCCCTCTTCCTCCATCCCAGCATACTCTCCTTCATGATCACTATCACTATCAGTGGCTGGGGTTTTGGATCGTGACCTCCCATGACCCTTGCTGACTGCATATGACACACTGCCTGAACGTAGGTTACGACGCCTAAAAGTATGTTTTACTGGGGAATAATGATAATCACTTTCACTTGACGAATCCTCTATGGGCATAAAATCGATTTCATCATCGTCACTTATATCACTTTCACTATCGTCAACACCATAACGCTTGGAAAATGATAATTTCCTCTTGCGGAGTTGCCTTTGGGTAGTAACACTAGCAACCCCAGAGGTGCTGGGCTGAGGGTCTGGTATGTCCACACTGGCCACCCCAGAAGTGATGGGCTGAGGGTCATCTGGGTTGTCATCAATAGTTTCACTAATTTCTTGATCATTAGTGACCATATCGGTGTCAAATCCACTAAACTCACATTCAGTTTCACTTTCCGAGAATAGTAGAGTGTTAATACGACGAGGTGTGAGTGAATCACAGGGGTTTGCCATGATGTTAACCCTAGATGGAGCTGAAACTAACTGGTGCTACCACGAGGTACACCGGCATCCCCGATTTTTTTCATACTGCCACTCAGTGCGCAGACCCATTCTCTCATGTCTAGGCGACTCAGGCCTATCGCGTAGAATTTGAAGGAATGAAAAATAAAACGATCTACATTTGGAGCGCTATGCACGTGCACGTAGATCTATGTGTGGACAGTTTAAGGGTTAAACGCTTGCTGTGGCTTGTAGCCACCCTCAGAAATAATTTCCTACAATTTAGCAGGAAAATTACTTGCTGTGGTGTGATCAACTGACGAACTTGCACCAGAAAACTAAATACAGTGGTACCTCGAGTTACGATATTTTTTCGTTCGAGAATGCTGTTCAAGTGCCATTACCAAACGAATTTATCCCTATAAGGAATAATGTAAAATAGACTAGTCCTTTTACACCCCCAAAAATATACAGTACTTACAAAAGCATTTAAAAAAATAAACTTACATAAAAGGGCGATTTTGGGGACCATCGTAATTCGAGGTACCACTGTATTAAGTTAGCAATAGAACTAGGCATTAAAAACAATAAAAAGTAAAATGCACACACAGCACACCCATTACTTACCTTAAATATATGTAATCTTAATGTAGGGAGAGAGATGAGTAGTATTTATTTGTAGGAAGTCAGGTTTGGGAAGTATGGTAGCCAGCCAGGTCAGCCCACACCACCCCACCCACACGTAATATACTACGACATTTAAAGTGGAACCTCGGTTTTCGTCATTAATTCATTCCAGAAAGTCTGACGAAAACTGAATTCGACGAAAACTGAAGCAATATTTCCCATAAGAAATAATGTAAATCCACTTAATCCGTTCCAGACACCCAAAAGTATTAACAAAAAATTAATTTTATAGAGAATAAATAAAGTTTTACATACAGAAAACAATGAGAAATAAATATAAAGGACTAATGAAATGGAAATAAAGAATTTGAATTTGATAAATGAACATTTAATATCACTTTTATCTTTATTGAAGACTCTTGTTGGCATATGGAAGATGCGAGGAGGGGAGAGGGAGGAGGAGAGGTTATTGGTTGGAAGGGAAATCCCCCTCCATAAGGACTTCACGTATCAAGTCCCAGTCTGCGGTTACTTCCCTTTGTCTTTTACTGGCACTGGACCCTGTCGCATAAAAAATCTGTCCAGAGAGGTCTGTTTCTGGCATCTCTCTAAGATTTGCCTAAAATGGGACAAAGCATTGTCATTGGACATGTTGCAGACATGGCTTGCAACAGCTTTGCTACGGTGATATTTCTCCACAAAACTTTGCAACTCACTCCACTTTGCGCACATGTCCTTAATCACTGAAGAAGGCACATTCTCTCCTCTCTCTCTCTTCCTCCTCCTCTTGAATTCTATCGTGTTTCTCACTTTCTCTTTCAAAGGCTGGCACTCGGAACTTTCTTGGCCCCATGGTGGCTTATTTAGCAGTCACACTCAATAAACAAGCACAAAAAACAATGAGAATAAGAATTTTATTTTGACATGATTCATGGTTATACAGAGGAATATAATAGTTGGGTGTACATGCCAAAAGCCCCTTAGTATGCAGAGCATTTCGGACAAACTTAAAAATTAACTTAAGATTAGGAAGGCAATAATAGTTCATATGGTCATTAGATAAGTTACAGTGAGTACAAGAGAATTGAATATTCTATTAGGTAATGCTACATGGCTTTGATAAGTCTAGTAGAGAATAATTACACTATTGAATTAGTTTATAAAGATTACAGTATTATAATAGAACAATTTAAAACAATTTACAATATGATGTACATACAGTGGTACCCCGACTTACGATATTAATCCATCAGAGAGGGCATATTTTAAGGCGAAACAATCGTTACACGAATCAATTTTCCCCATAAGAAATAATCGAAATAAATTTAATCCGTCCAAGACTTCCAAAAGTAGTTAAATAAAATATTTTTTAGAACTTTTTGACATTAAATAATACAGAATTTAATGAAGAATACCTAAATACACATGTAAATATTGTACAATAACATGTCACTTACATTTATTGAAGAGTTGTTGATGTGTGGAGGACGGGAGGAGGGAAGAAGGTGGAGTAGTATGCTAGTGTTTGGAAGGGGAATCCCCTTCCATTAACACTGCAGGTACCAAGTTATTTTCTGGGGTTACTGGCCTTTTTCTTTGAATGCTACACTCCCTGCATCCTTGCTACACTCCCTGCATCCTTGCTACACTCCCTGCATCCTTGCTACACTCCTGCATCCTTGCTACTCCCTGCATCCTTGCTACACTCCCTGCATCCTTGCTACACTCCCTGCATCCTTGCTACACTCCCTGCATCCTTGCTACACTCCCTGCATCCTTGCTACACTCCCTGCATCCTTGCTACACTCCCTGCATCCCTGCTACACTCCCTACATCCCTGATACACTCCCTGCATCTTTGCTACACTCCCTGCATCCCTGCTACACTCCCTGCATCTTTGCTACACTCCCTGCATGCCTGCTACACTCCCTGCATGCCTGCTACACTCCCTGCATGCCTGCTACACTCCCTGCATGCCTGCTACACTCCCTGCATGCCTGCTACACTCCCTGCATGCCTGCTACACTCCCTGCATGCCTGCTACACTCCCTGCATGCCTGCTACACTCCCTGCATGCCTGCTACACTCCCTGCATGCCTGCTACACTCCCTGCATGCCTGCTACACTCCCTGCATGCCTGCTACACTCCCTGCATCCCTGCTACACTCCCTGCATCCCTGCTACACTCTCTGCATCTTTGCTACACTCCCTGCATGCCTGCTACACTCCCTGCATGCCTGCTACACTCCCTGCATAAATGCTTCACTCCCTGCACATTCTTTACCACAGGCTTGGCACTAGGAGCTTTCTTGGGGCCCATGGTGGCTTATTTAGCAGTTGCAAGCACTAAAAACAGTGGAATAATGACAATATACTGGTATGAATGCGTGGGTGTGGGTGGGTGGTCGCTCTCACTTGTAAACAATAGCACACTGACGCTCCCTGGAGTGCGCGCTCAGCTGGACGCCAAGCGGACACGTCTGGTACGAATGTCGTTACACGAAGCAAACATCGTAAATCACAATCAAATTTTTTATGTTATAAATATCGGTTATCGAAAATAACGTAAGATGATAGCATCGTAACACGGGGTACCACTGTATTACAATTTACTGTAGTACTATTTAAAACTGATATTTAGACATCCTAATTTTGAAGTAGTGGGTAAGTGGTTGAGCAATCCTCAGCACAATATGAGTAGCTTTTGAGTAACTGGTAGGTATTAGGTACGGTTTGTCTGGTTAATTTTGGGTGATGAGGTGATTTCTTAGTAGGGCCTTAAACTGATTTGCAGATGGGAGTCCTTTAGTGTGTTCTGGCAATGAATTCCATATCTTCGAGCCCTTTACGTGCATAGCATTTTTGCATAGAGAGATGGACACGAGGGATATCGAAGAGTGATTTGTGTCTCGTATTATGGCTATGTGTTCTGTTATAGTTATCAAGGAGTAGTTTGAGAGGATAGTTTATATTTGAGTATAGTGTTCTGTTTATGTAGTAGGCACAATAATAAGTGTGGATGTTTTGTATATTAAGCAAGTTAAGACTCTTGAAAAGTGGTGGTGTGTTGTCTAATGCAGGAGTTAGTAATCAATTGCACTGCAGCTTTTTGTTGGGTTATTAAAGGCTTAAGGTGATTTGCTGTGGTTGAGCCCCATGCACAAATACCATAGGTAAGGGTAGATGAGTAGTATAGTGCAAGGAGAGCTGACCGGGGTACATAGTACGGTATCTTTGAGAGGATGCCTACTGTTTTCGAGACGTTCTTGGATATTTGTTGTATGTGAGTTTGTAATTTGAGGTTGCAGTTTAGGTGGAGACCTAGAAATTTACCCTGTGTGTGTATAGAAATGGGTGAACCATTTATCAGTATGTTTAGCTGTACATTTGTAGCTCTGTTTCCAAACAGCATAAAATAGGTTTTGTCTATATTGAGAGTAAGTTTATTATAATAATAATAGTAATAATAATAATTTTTATTGTGACATGATACAAAGATGTACATAGTTCTAGATATAAATGGGGTATACATGCCAAAAGCCCCTAATATGCAGAGCATTGTGGGCATTCTTAAAATTATTTAACAGACTAAATGGTTAAAATGATAGTAGACAATTTATTTTGAGCATAAGTTGAATGTAATGCAATTTATTAAATCAGTTCAAACAAATTAAAACAATTGCATTGCAATGTTTATATGGTCATTAGATGAGTTACAAAGAGTGCAAGAGAATGGATTATTTTATTTGTTAATGCTACAGAAGCAAAGTTAGCTAAGTATGCATTATTTATAATAGGTTTATACATTTAAGTGATTAACTTTGTAGATAATGTTAAATATTGGTGGTCATCCAAGTAGATATTTTTAGTAGTTTGGCATTTACAGTATCTGTTAGTATGGTTGGGTTTGGGTGAGAGAAAACATAAGTAGTGTCATTTGCAAATAAAATTGGTTTTAGGAGTTTAGATGCGTTTGGTAGGTCATTGATGTAAATGAGAAAGAGAACTGGGCCAAGGACACTCCCCTGTGGGACTTCAACAAGAATAGGTTGTGTAGTTGAGCTGGATCCATTTGTGTATACATACTGGGTTCTATTGCTAAGATAAGATTTTAGGTAATCAAGAGTGTCCTCTGACCCCGTATCTAAAGCTTTTCGTAATTCAATGAAGAGTCCCAGGGAAAATTCGTTTTTTTTGAGTGGCAAATATATTAGCTCAAGCATGTGGATAATTGCATCATTTGTACTTTTTTTTCAGTCTAAATCCAAATTGACTGGGGTTGAGTATGTTGTAGGATACTAAGTAGGAGTAGACTTGTTTGTGAATTAATTTTTCAAAGATTTTAGATAGTAGGGGCAAGTTTGATATAGGCCTATAGTTGTTCAGTTCAGTTGGATCACCACCTTTGCTGTCTTGAGTATGGATGGGAAGGTGGAAGATTCAATGGATTTGTTAAACAGGGTTGCAATAATTGGTGACAATACATGAGAAGCTTTTTTATACATGAGTGGTGGTAAGTTATTTAGGTCACCTGTCTTGTTCTTTAGAGTTTTGATTATGAGCGAGATTTCAGCAGGATTTGTTGGGGCTAAAAATAGCGTATTTAGGTAGTTGCTAGTGAGGTAGTCTTTTGGTTGAGTGTTCGAGTTTGGTGTTTTGTTTGCTAACTTTGATCCTATGGTCGAGAAAAAGACATTAAGTTTGTTGGCAGTATCGGTTGACTGGAGGAGAGGTTCGTCTGGTTTCGTTAGGTTAATCATTCTGTTTTGTGGCAGCTTTTTAGATCCTAGGATTTCAGATAAGGTTTTCCAGGTCTTTTTTACATCACCTTTTATATCCTGAAATCTGTTTTCGTAATACAGTTTTTGACCTAATTAGATTTGTTAGTATTGTCGAGTAACATTTAGTCGTATCCTTTGTTATTAGACCCATTCTGTACTGTTTTTCATAGATTTTTTTATCAGTAGATTTGAGGATGCTATTTGAAAGCCATTCGCTGCTTAGTCTCTTAGTTGTGATCTGCTTAGTTTTTATCGGGCAATGCATGTTTTTTGTAAGAAAATATTAACACATTCATCATTATCGGGGTTGATTGCTAGCTCGTTTTGCCAGTCAGTGTTATTTAATGCTGAAATAGTTATTGACAGATGACTCATCATGTAGTCAGAAGGTGATCTTAGCTGTGTCCTGAGATGCTTTACCTAAGTTGGTTATGAGAAAGGTGGGATAGTGGTCAGTGGTGTTATCTGTGATTATGCCTGATTTTAATGGGGATATATTTGTCCAGATATGGTCTAGTAATGAAGCATTTGTATCATTAATTCTGGTAGGTTTTGTTATTGTTGGTAGAAGTAAGCAGCTGCTCATTGTGTTTGTGAAATCAGTTATTTGAGGGTCATGGTCATTGATGAGCTTTATGTTGAAGTCTCCTGTAAGAATCAGGTGGTGTTTATTCATCTCTGCATCAGTTATCATGGTTCTTAGTTTTTCACTAAAAGAGTAAATATTGGAGTGAGGTACTCACTCCAATATACAGTGGTCCCTTGGTTTTCGTGCATCTCCAAACTCAAACATTTATGTAAGTGTATTTTCGTAAGTGCTGTTGCAAGTGTATTTTTGGGGGGTCTGAAATAGACTAACCTACGTGACATTATTTCTTAAGGAAGTAAATTTGTTCGGTAATGGCACTTGAGCAGCATTCTGGAACGAATTTTCGGCGAAAACTGAGGGACCACTGTATATTCACCATATTCATTCCTAGTGCAAGTAGAGTTTATACATTCAAGTTCATCAGAGTAGTATATAGCTGTTCCACCTTCTAATTGATCTTGTCTCCAATTGTGTATGGCCTTGTAGCCTGGTATGGCACAGATGTTAGTAATATCAGGTTTTAGCTGTTTCAGTGAGAGTAATGATAGATATACTGACATGTAGAGACTTGAGTAGTGCTTGGAGGTCATCAAAATGTTTGCTTAATGATCTGACATTATAATTAAATACTGTTATGTTACTGTTGATACTGAGTAGTGTCTTAGCCTGATTAGTAGTGTAATAAAGGCAATTGTTGTTAGAATCGTGTAAGTCATTTAATAAGATATTAATATCAGGATTAATGTTTGTAATCATAGGACTAAGTAGGACTAAGGATGTATAGCTAACTGAAAATAACACTATTAACTATTTATAGGGGTTGAACTAGTGATTATGACACTTGTTAATTCAATATTGCACAAACTTTCAGGAATCTATATTGCACAGGAGGTAATATGACAATTTTTAAAATGCAGTACAAAGTATTGGTATGTAGAGAACTATTCTAATAGAATATATAGAGACTAAATTAAGTGGTGGTATACAATATAAAATAGACAGACAGTAAATATGATATAAAATAAATTTAGAGGTAAGGTTTGACTTATAGCACAAAATTTAAGCAAGTACAGTGGACCCCCGGTTATCGTGATTTTTTCGTTCCAGAATGCTGTTCAAGTGCCATTACCAAACGAATTTATCCCCATAAGGAATAATGTAAAGTAGACTAGTCCTTTTAGACCCCCGAAAATACACTTACAAAAGCATTTAAAAAAATACACTTACGTAAAAGGGCGAGTTTGGAGCAGGACAAACACCGGGGGTCCACTGTAATAGCACTAAAAATAAAGTACATATTATATGAGGTAGTTGGTACTAGCTGGTAAAAATTAGTACAAGGAATTGCACAATAATGTAATAGGAACATACACTAAATACACTACACATAGATAATATGTTAAGGATCTTGGTTAATCTCTCAGGGAAATGTCCACTTCTCTAAGGAAGTTGGAGAGATCATGTTCATTTGAGATAGTATATTGGTGACCTGTTTTTCTAACTAGTATTTTCCCATCTCGAGTGAAGCACTGATGGATTTTGTGTTCCTGCTTAAGTTTTCTCAACCTGACGTGTTCTCGTTAGGCACTCGTTGATGTACACTCCAGTTTTTACTTTAATTGCTGCTTGAATTAGGTCCTTTTTTGTATCATATGAGTGAAGTCTAATCATAATACTATGTTTACTACCTTGCTTTCCTAGCAATCGCATTTCTTTAACTTTGTTGCTTTAGCACTCATTGCAACATTGTTAAATCGAGGAATAAATGTTTTCAAAGTAAAAATTATAAGGAGCACCACCTACCGCCACGCAGTTCAAAAACAATAACAACTATGGCAGGGTGCGCACTTTCTCTCACACACACACACACGCACGCATGCACAGACAGAGAGAGAGACTCATACTGGGACAATTTAGACACACCAATTAACCTAATGTACACATCTTTGGGATGTGGGAGGAAACTGGAGTACCCAGAGAAAATCGATGCAAACATGGTTGGAATGTCCCAACTCCACACAGACAGTGGCCTCAGCCAGGAATTTTTTTTTTTTCATTGTTATAATGAAAACATTGAACAAAACGATGTTAAGTGGGGACTTACTGTATATATAGATAGTACAATACAAGGAAACACAGGACAGAATTGCACACACACAGACATGTATAATGGAAATACTATTTAGCTTTTTTTTTTATAAAGGTGCAACATACTTTAGGAATATTTGGCAATACTTCAAGCTGGTGTTGCAGAGTGAATATGACATAAAATTAAAATATTTCAGAGACGAGAAGAGATTATTTGATTTCTTTCAAGGTGAAGTGTCTCAATGCAGCTGAAGCTATCTGGTAAAATAAAATACAAATAAATAGATAAATGAAAGCAGATCAAAAGCACAAAACAAAGCAAGGCTTTATTAAAACAACTTTGCACAATATGATCTGTCTAAATCTTCATTCACTTAGTATTCACTTACTATATATCATCTTACTGCCTGTCTTTCATAGTTTAGTAGAACATGACTGTGAGTAATGTATTGAGCAGTAACATGGACCCCAACGTTTAAGATGTTTCCTCTTCCACAGCCCCAAATGCCGGAATGAGTACATACAGTCCATAATTCCTACCAAGTACTTATGTTTTTGTGGTAAAAAAGTGGATCCTCAATTTGATCCGTGGCTCATACCTCACTCTTGCGGGGAAACCTGTATGAAGAAACTACGACCATTCTGTGGTCACACCTGCCTGCTTCTCTGTCATCCTGGTATGATTGTTATTCAGGAGTTCTGTACATCCTCACACAGTTGACAATTTTCTCTTTGTATATGTACTGTTAGTTTATTTTTAATTGTTTATTTACACTAGATGAATGTACGTATTAGTTTTTTCTTTCACTTTAGCTGTATAAATTACATAGGGTAGCTTACTGTGTATTGCATACAGTACTAAATTATTAAAAGCAAATTCAGAATCATTAATTTTGTGTCTTCTGTTATGGAGAGTTGTTCTGGCAGATTTACCCAAAACCTTAGTAATTAACCTGGCAAGTCTTCATTTGCTTTTCTTTCACCATAACATTGTTTGTTTTCAGTTTTTCACCACATTTGATCATTATTTTTTTTTTCATAGAGAGCTTGAATCCTGAAGCCATTACCTGGTCAAAATCACTTTGCACCAACTTGTGCAATGTTTTAAGGACTTGTTAAGCCCCGTAAGAATTGTTTAATTTGGACTATCTAAAGCAACTATTGTAATTGCATTTGTGGTGTTTGTTTTTATTGATAATGTAAAGTAAAGTAAAGGTTTATTTCTTTGTAAAGGTTACAATGTGTAATTTCAATTTTGGTTTGCTAAGTACAAAGAATGCCACTATCATGCCGAGGCATTTTGGGCAGACTAGTCCTAATGCATAGAAACTACTTAAAACTAGACAGATAATAGTACATAGTAACTACTTAAAACTAGACAAGATAGTAGTGGTTAACTGTGTTACAATTTTATTTAATCTTAATACTAATGCGAGGTAGTCAAGGTGGAAGTTTTTAAGAATACAGTGGACCCTCGCTATTCGAACACTCCAAAACTCACCCTCATTCCAGAATGCTGTTCAAGTGCTGTTACCAAACGAATTTATTCCCATAAGGAATGATGTAAATTAGATTAGTCCATTTCAGACCCCCAAAAATACACTTATAAAAGCACTTACAATAATAAACTTACATAAAAGGGTGAGTTTTGGAGTGTTCGAATAGCGAGGGTTCACTGTAATAATCCTGAAGTTGCACATAATAAAAACAATACAATGGACCCCCGGATTACGTGATTAATCCGTTCCAGAGGGCTTAACTTAAACCGAAAATAACTTAATCCGAATCTATTTTCCCCATAAGAAATAATGGAAATTCAATTAATTCGTTTCAGACACCCAAAAGTATTAAAATAAATATTGTTTCCACATTAAATTACACAGAAAAAAATGAGACATAAAGTACATAAAACAGTAATGACTTGACACTTACCTTTATTGAAGAGTTGTTAATGTGTGGAAGATGGAAGGAGGGGAGAGGAAAGAATAGTTGCTAGTGTTTGGAAGGGAAATCCCCTTCCATTAACACTAAAGGTACCAAGTCCTCTTTCTGGGTTACTTCCTTTCTTTGTTTTTTAATGCCTCTAGGACCAGCTTGAAAGTCACTGGACCCCTGTTGCTCAAAAAAGTGTTCCAGCGTTTCTGGCGAATGTTTGGAATTGTGCCGATGACAGGGGTGTGTGTTTGTGGACAGTACAAGATAGTCCTTCAAAATGACACTAATATAAACTCTATTGCTTATTTTTCTATCACAATTCATCTAATATGACATAATAAACAATATTAATAACATAGAAACATGACATATACTCTAGAATGAATAAAATATCATTACAAATGCGAGAACTGGTGTTGTGGTGTTTGTTGTTGGGTGTATAAGGGCCACTGAAAGATACGCCTTAAATAGTGATGGCCGCCAGACACACGGCGGTGTTGTCAGTCGCTCTATATAACTCCAACAACATTGGAGGAGTTAAGTTTCGTGTCATTTTTCTATCGCTTAATCGCTTAACTTACTTGCTACACTGTTAATGCTACACTTTATCGCTGGCTGGTGCTATAGCCTTTATCAACTCCTGCTGCTTTAGTATCATAACATATTGTAGAATCACTGAATCACTTAAGAAGACACATTCTCCCCTCTCAGCCCTTTACCACAGGGCTGGCACTAGGAGCTTTCTTTGGGCCCATGGTGGCTTATTTAGCAGTTGCAAGCACTAAAAACAATGGAATAATGACAAAATGTATGGTATGAATGCGTGGGTGGCGCTCACTCGCTGGTAAACAATGGCACACTGATTCTGGATGGAGCAATGTGCCGGGTACGCATCCAAGACAAATAGTGTTTTCCGAGCGGATCATCGTTTACCGAACCATTATTTTTACTGAAAAATGTATCGTTTTCCGAATTTAACGTAATCCGACGCCATCGTAATCCGGGGTTCCACTGTATTACAAATAATGGTTCAGGTAGTAATATTTCATGGATTGGCAGAAATTAAAAGCCTAGAGGTCACATAATAAAACTAATTAGCAGATGTTTTGGTTGATTTGGTTAATATTTGAAAATTATCAAAATTATTTTTATACACCTAAATTTTATTATTTTACAATGATAAATATGTTGATGTATGTTTCCTCACTGTCTTTATATACCATGTCATTACAAATATTCACATGACAGTAATGTCTAAAGTTTTTCAAAAACATTTCTAGTTGTATTATTTAAACTCATGCTCACCGTGTCTCAAGGCTGTCACTAACACATTGGTATTTCTCAGGCCCATGCCCACCATGTCCCAAGACTGTCACTAACACATGCCACTGCAGACAACAGCCTCCACAGACTCGACGTTGCTCTTCCAAAACCTGGTCGTGTGGTCAGGTGTGTGGAAGAACTCTCACTTGTGACCAGCACACCTGCCAAGATGCTTGCCATCCTGGAGAATGTAAACCATGTCCTAGACAGTCTCTTCAGTCATGTTGTTGTGGGAACATCACTCAGCTTAGAGAATGTGCCAACCCAGTCTGGCATTGTGATAAGGTACGTTTCTGTTCCGTACAATTTTCTTTAAAACTGCATAAATTCATAATATCCAAGCTCAGTGTAAGAGTCGTAAAGAAATGGAATGAACTAATCAGTGACACAGCAGTAACCAACTCACTACAGGAATTTGAATATATATATACACTTCGTTAGTTCTAGTTAACCCTTTCAGTGTCGGACCCGTTGTACTATGGCTTTGAAGCCAGGGTCGGTCCTGTTATACTATGCCATGAGCTCAGCTCAGCTCAGATAAGCTGTGAGCAGTAAATTTGGGACTAGATATGAAAGAATGGGTCTATGCGGTAAGTGTGCACCATATTAAAAAATCCTGCAACACAGTGCATAATGAAAAAAAAAATTGCAAACTGTGTTTTTGGTTTAAAACAGCAACTTTGTGGTGTATTTTCGTATGGTTTTATGATTGTATTTTCTGTTTCTTGGTCTCATTTGATAGAATGGAAGATATATTACAGAAATGGAGATGATTTTGAATGGTTTCAGGACTGAAAGTAGCTTGAAATTGAACTCAAATTAGCAGAAATGTTTTATTTTTGCTGATATTCCAGAGTACACAAATGACATCAGTTGTCAAATATGCGTCCAACTGGCCAGTCTAATATGCATTTATGGGGTAGATTTAAAAATGTAGTGTTAGAGTGTTCAGCAGAAGTTTGTGGTTACAGGCGAGTGGGTGCGGGAGGGAAGAGGAGCGATTGGTGGAATGATGATGTAAAAAGAGTAGTAAGGGAGAAAAAGTTAGCATATGAGAGGTTTTTACAAAGTAGAAGTGATGCAAGGAGGGAAGAGTATATGGAGAGAAAAAGAGAGGTTAAAAGAGTGGTGAAGCAATGTAAAAAGAGAGCAGATGAGAGAGTGGGTGAGATGTTATCAGCAAATTTTGTTGAAAATAAGAAAAAGTTTTGGAATGAGATTAATAAGTTGAGGAAGCCTAGAGAACAAATGGATTTGACAGTTAAAAATAGGAGAGGAGAGTTATTAAATGGAGAGTTAGAGGTATCGGGAAGATGGAGAGAATATTTTGAGGATTTGTTAAATGTTGATGAAGACAGGGAAGCTGTGATTTCGTGTGTAGGGCAAGGAGGAATAACATCTTGTAGGAGTGTGGAAGAGCCAGTTGTGGGTGTAGGGAAGTTCGTGAGGCAGTGGGTAGAATGAAAGGGGGTAAGGCAGCTGGGATTGATGGGATAAAGATAGAAATGTTAAAAGCAGGTGGGGATATAATTTTGGAGTGGTTGGTGCTATTATTTAATAAATGTATGGAAGAGGGTAAGGTACCTAGGGATTGGCAGAGAGCGTGTATTGTTCCTTTGTATAAAGGCAAAGGGGACAAAAGAGAGTGCAAAAATTATAGGGAATAAGTCTGTTGAGTGTACCTGGTAAAGTGTATGGTAGAGTTATTATTGAAAGAATTAAGAGTAAAACAGAAAGCAGGATAGCAGATGAACAAGGGGCTTTAGGAAAGGTAGGGGGTGTGTAGACCAAGTGTTTACAGTGAAACATATAGGTGAACAGTATTTGGATAAGGGTAAAGATGTTTTTGTGGCATTTATGGATTTGGAAAAGGTGTATGATAGGGTAGATAGGGGGGCAATGTGGCAGATGTTGCAGGTGTATGGAATAGGAGGAAGGTTACTGAAAGCAGTGAAGAGTTTTTATGAGGATAGTGAGGCTCAGGTTAGAGTGTGTAGGAGGGAAGGGACTATTTCCCAGTAAAAGTGGGCCTTAGACAAGGATGTGTGATGTCACCGTGGTTGTTCAATATATTTATAGATGGGGTTGTAAGAGAAGTGAATGCGAGGGTCTTGGCAAGAGGTGTTGGGCTAAAAGATAAAGAAGCAAATACAAAGTGGGAGTTGTCACAGTTGCTTTTTGCTGATGACACTGTGCTTTTGGGAGATTCTGAAGAGAAGTTGCAGAGGTTGGTGGATGAATTTGGTAGGGTGTGTAAAAGAAGAAAATTGAAAGTGAATATAGGAAAGAGTAAGGTGATGAGGATAACAAAAAGAATAGGTGACGAAAGATTGGATATCAGATTGGAGGGAGAGAGTATGGAGGAGGTGAATGTATTCAGATATTTGGGAGTGGACATGTCGGCGGATGGGTCTATGAAGGATGAGGTGAATCATAGAATTGATGAGGGCAAAAGGGTGAGTGGAGCACTTCGGAGTCTGTGGAGACAAAGAACCTTGTCCATGGAAGTAAAAAGGGGAATGTATGAGAGTATAGTTATACCAACGCTCTTATATGGGTGTGAAGCATGGGTGATGAATGTTGCAACGAGGAGAAGGCTGGAGGCAGTGGAGATGTCATGTCTGAGGTCAATGTGTGGTGTGAATATAATGCAGAGAATTCGGAGTTTGGAAATTAGGAGGAGGTGCGGGATTACCAAAACGATTGTCCAGAGAGCTGAGGAGGGGTTGTTGAGGTGGTTTGGACATGTAGAGAGAATGGAACGAGACAGAGTGACTTCGAGAGTGTATAAATCTGTAGTGGAGGGAAGGCGGGTATTACAAATAAAGAAGCATTTGTAATTAAACGACTGTTTGGGATACTGAGTAAACTATCAGATTTTCAATATTTATTATATTATTATTAATATAAAAACATATACTCTGAATAAAAACATATAATCCTATAATTTGTGTAAAAACATATATCTCTTTATACACATTTATAAAACGTAGTAAAACAAATCACAAGTAAAACAGTCATAAAAATTCAGTGCAGTGTCAGATGTCGCTGCCATCAACGTGTCACACAGGACACCACCACACCTCTAGTCATGACACGCATTCTCTTCCGTGTCATCAGACACCCTTGTCTCTGTGTTACACAACACGCCTTCTCTCCGTGTCACACGACACTCTGTGCCACATGGCACGCCCCCTGTGTCATGACTCCGTCTCTAAAAACCTTAACACCGCGTCATCCGACACCAACACCAAATCACACGACTATTCCACTTGTGTCGTGCCACCAGTTGTCACTACACCATGAACACACACTGCCTGAAATCACTCAGAGTAAACACCAGTGACACTACAACTCAGTGACACTTTCAGGTACAGTCTCACAACTCCGGGTACACAGTCTCAGGTACAATAATTTCATTTCAGGTACGATATTTCAGGTATACCAGTCTCGGTACACAGTCTCAGGTACAGTCTGGTGAATAAGCCAGTAGTTGAAGTCTAAGGCCGTCACCAGCATGAAGAGTCACTCTCAAGGTCTATCTGTCGAACACTCCAGTGGAGTATCTGGGAGAGTTTACACTCTCCAGTTGGAGTTCTGGGAGAATCTAGGACACTCTCCAGTTGGAGAGTCTGGTGTACACTCTCCAAGGTGCAAGGAAGAGTCTGTACACTCTCCAAGGTGTAGGGAAGAGAGTCTGGTGAGCACTCTACAATGGTGTTGGGAGAGTCGGAAGGACACTCTACAATAGTGTATGTGGAGAGTCCGGTTAACGCTCTCCAGTGTGAGAGTATAGTTGACACCCTCTAGGAGAGTCTGATGGACACTCTCTACTAGAGTCTGGTGGACACTGTCAGTCAAGCCGGCTCGGAAGTCAAACATCAGGTCTGATGACGTAACCCCCTTGACTGCCGGCCGGTAAGGTAACTACCTAACAACCGTTGTTAGGTAGAGGGCCGTAACAGCGGGGTAGGGGTCGGCCTAGGAAAGGTTGGAGGGAGGGGGTAAAGGAAGTTTTGTGTGCGAGGGGCTTGGACTTCCAGCAAGCATGTGTGAGCGTATTTGATAGGAGTGAATGGAGGCATATGGTTTTTAATACTTGACGTGCTGTTGGAGTGTGAGCAAAGTAACATTTATGAAGGGATTCAGGGAAACCGGCAGGCCGGACTTGAGTTCTGGAGATGGGAAGTACAGTGCCGGCACTCTGAAGGAGGGGTGTTAATGTTGCAGTTTTATAACTGTAGTGTAAAGCACCCTTCTGGCAAGACAGTGATGGAGTGAATGATGATGAAAGTTTTTCTTTTTCGGGCCACCCTGCCTTGGTGGGAATCGGCCGATGTGTTAATAATAATAAAAAAAAATAAAAAAAAAATACAGTAATGTAGTAGTCTGCATAACTGTAAATCTATTTTTTGTGAATAAAAATTCAAAATGGAAAGCAAGCGTAATATAAGAGGGGCCTAGAGATGTGACTAAGGAACAGAGGAAATGTTTTTTTAGTGCCAGGAATGTCTACAATGTTTATTCTGGATCCTATTTTTTAATTGTCAGTTTCTGAAATTTGTGTGAAGTTGGCCAAATTACTGATATCTGATCACTTTATTGGGTAGTTAAATAGGTAAATGGGCGGTTTCTTGTACTCAGTCGATAGAATAGAAGGAATACTAGTGAAACAGCTATGAGTTTGGTTGACTGGAACAATGAAATTACCCAAAAATAGTGAGCAAAGTGGGCAAAATTGCCAATATGCAAGTATCTCCAATACCGCTAACTTTGCAAAAGCATAACTCCATAAGTTTTCCATTATATTTTGTACTTTTGGTTTCATTACTATTGGAAAAAGATTCTCTATCATTTCATAAGATAATTTTTTTTTTTAAATTCTGAGTCTGAGAACAAGTTTTAGATCGGGGGTCTCGACTCTGAAAGGGTTAACACAAGTCAGTTGAAAGTTAGAGTATGGACCAAGAATTAGAGTAGAGCTCACCCACCCCTCCCCTCTGCAAACACAGATAGGTACCATATATACAAATACCAGGCAGATAATTAATAGGCTGCAGTATTAGCAGATACAGCCAACACCTGAGTTATTGACCCTGTCACCTTGTATAAACATGTTTTATACTCACTTATTTTATCTGCTGAAGAGAACCTCAGCTGTAGGTTGAAATGCACAGCCAGTCTCTCTTACGTGTTTCATTGTAAAAACATGAGTTTTCTTTCAACATTGACAATGTTCATTGCATTTCAACTACCATTATATATTTATAACATCAAATATACCATGCTGTATCATTATAAATACTCTATATTTGTAGCATTACATACAAGCCCAGTATATTTAATTTTTTTTATAATTATAGGTGTGTAATAAACGATACAGATGTGGCCACCATTCATGCAAGAAAGTGTGCCACAGTGGAGATTGTGGTAAATGCCCAGAAAGTGGCGTTCGCACATGTCCTTGTGGAAAAACGTTTCATACTCTTCCCTGCACACAAGACATCCCAGCTTGTGGTGATACCTGTGGAAAAGAGCTGGCTTGTGGAGTGCACGTTTGTGCTGAACGCTGCCATAAAGGAGCATGTCCCACTGTAAGAGTTTATATTAATTTTTGATACCTCTTGGTTAATTTAGATATTAAATGACCACCACTCTATGGAGAATTTTTAAAACAAAATTACATATTTTTATCTTTCATATTTTAGTGTGTGTAGTGATTTAAAACATGTGTTATTTTCAATATACAGTAGGCCCTCATTTAGCACGGTAGTTACGTGCCTGAAAACGTCGTGTTAGCTAAAATCGTGTTAGATAATTAAAAGAACTTATGGGAAAAATAGGGTTACGTTCCTCAGAGTCCCCAAAAAGCCAAACAAGTTTTTTTTAGACCAACAGATCTTACAAATATAAGAGAGAATATGTAATTGTAGTTCATTATCGTGATGTATTATGTTGTTTTTACTGCTTAAGACTACAAATGTAACAGAAATAATAGTATTTACCTTAAATTGTGGGTGCTAATGTTTGTGGATGATTGTGAAGAGAGTGGAGAGTTATGCTGTGGCCCTACTGGGCTGAGGTGGATAGTAGAGATTCTGGAACTGAAGTCGATGGTTGTACTGAGTGTCTCTAACTTTAATAAAGTCATTCAGTAAGTCAGTCAAGTCATTCAGTAAGTCAGTCAAGTCATTCAGTAAGTCAGTCAAGACATTCAGTAAGTCAGTCAAGACATTCAGTAAGTCAGTCAAGACATTCAGTAAGTCAGTCAAGACATTCAGTAAGTCAGTCAAGACATTCAGTAAGTCAGTCAAGGCATTCAGTAAGTCAGTCAAGACATTCAGTAAGTCAGTCAAGACATTCAGTAAGTCAGTCAAGACATTCAGTAAGTCAGTCAAGACATTCAGTAAGTCAGTCAAGACATTCAGTAAGTCAGTCAAGACATTCAGTAAGTCAGTCAAGACATTCAGTAAGTCAGTCAAGACATTCAGTAAGTCAGTCAAGACATTCAGTAAGTCAGTCAAGACATTCAGTAAGTCAGTCAAGACATTCAGTAAGTCAGTCAAGACATTCAGTAAGTCAGTCAAGGCATTCAGTAAGTCAGTCAGTCAAGTCATTCAGTAAGTCAGTCAGTCAAGTCATTCAGTAAGTCAGTCAGTCAAGTCATTCAGTAAGTCAGTCAGTCAAGTCATTCAGTAAGTCAGTCAGTCAAGTCATTCAGTAAGTCAGTCAAGTCATTCAGTAAGTCAGTCAGTCAAGTCATTCAGTAAGTCAGTCAGTCAAGTCATTCAGTAAGTCAGTCAGTCAAGTCATTCAGTAAGTCAGTCAGTCAAGTCATTCAGTAAGTCAGTCAAGTCATTCAGTAAGTCAGTCAAGTCATTCAGTAAGTCAGTCAAGTCATTCAGTAAGTCAGTCAAGTCATTCAGTAAGTCAGTCAAGTCATTCAGTAAGTCAGTCAAGTCATTCAGTAAGTCAGTCAAGTCATTCAGTAAGTCAGTCAGTCAAGTCATTCAGTAAGTCAGTCAGTCAAGTCATTCAGTAAGTCAGTCAGTCAAGTCATTCAGTAAGTCAGTCAGTCAAGTCATTCAGTCAGTCAGTCAAGTCATTCAGTAAGTCAGTCAAGTCATTCAGTAAGTCAGTCAGTCAAGTCATTCAGTCAGTCAGTCAAGTCATTCAGTAAGTCAGTCAGTCAAGTCATTCAGTAAGTCAGTCAGTCAAGTCATTCAGTAAGTCATTCAGTAAGTCAGTCAGTCAAGTCATTCAGTAAGTCAGTCAGTCAAGTCATTCAGTAAGTCAGTCAAGTCATTCAGTAAGTCAGTCAAGTCATTCAGTAAGTCAGTCAGACAAGTCATTCAGTAAGTCAGTCAGACAAGTCATTCAGTAAGTCAGTCAAGTCATTCAATAAGTCAGTCAGTCAAGTCATTCAGTAAGTTAGTCACACAAACTTATGTTTACATCTTTTTGTGTGTACAAAGTAACACTTCATTACAGCCACAGGTTATGTCTTGTCTAATATCTTTTTCTTCGTTAGTTCTAAGACTTGATAAATGCTTAAACATTTTCTTGCCACTTTGAGCAACACTTGTATGCCTACTGGGTGACATGATTGCTTGGCAGATACAAGATATAGTAATTTAAAGATCAAAACACAATTCACTCTTATTCTTGACAAACACAGCTGGCTTGACGCGTATGGAATACGAATGCTGGGATGGTAGGGTGTTGTTGGGGGAGGGGTAGCATGGGAAGGCGGGTGGTCTCCCCAGCTGTTCCACAACATTAGCACCGGCCGCTTGAGGGAATGGTTGCTTTTTCTTCCTGCAAACTATAAGTTTATTCAGGTATACACAGATACAGTTACAAAGATTATCATACATAGCAGCATATGTGTAGAGAACCTAGGATAACCCAAACTTTGGGTTATCCTAGGTTCTCTAGGATAACACTTTGGGTTATCCTAGGTTCTCTAGGATAACACTTTGGGTTATCCTAGGTTCTCTAGGATAACACTTTGGGTTATCCTAGGTTCTCTAGGATAACACTTTGGGTTATCCTAGGTTCTCTAGGATAACACTTTGGGTTATCCTAGGTTCTCTAGGATAACACTTTGGGTTATCCTAGGTTCTCTAGGATAACACTTTGGGTTATCCTAGGTTCTCTACACATATGCTGCTATGTATGATAATCAATGTAACTATCTCTGTATACCTGAATAAACTTAGTTTGTGCGAAGGAAAACAAATTCCCTTTTCCTCAAAGCATGAGGATTCTTACAGCGGTAAATAACCATGGGCTTACACTTGAAATCACCTGATGCATTACCCAAAAGGAGCAAGGTGAAGCGATCCTTTGCTGTCTTGAAGCCTGGTGCACTTTTCTCTTGCTGACTGATATAAGTTCATGTTGGCATTTTCTTCCAGAAAACACTTGTCTCGTCAGCATTAAACACTTGTTGTGGCTCATAGCCACCCTTAGTAGGACCCCCACTGACTCAATGGTTTAACCTACTGCAGGCGACCGCGGGCTCAAAATTTTTCCCCTCCAGCGAATCGCGTAATATAAGGTTTACGTCGTGTTAGATAAAAATGTGCCGCAATTCTTCAATCGCGTAATACCCAAAACGCGCAACATAAAGTCGTGCTAAATGAGGGTCTACTGTAGTACAGTATTTAAAAATTAGATATAAAAGAAAGTCTTGTTAGTGAATACTTTATAAATTTACAATTTTTTTTGTCTGAAAATGAATACTGTACTTTATAAATTTAAATTTTTTTTTTTGGTCTGAAAATTCATTTTGGCAGGGTTGAAAGGTTGCAAACGACTGGTAACAATTTTTTCTTTTATGAATATTTAACCTGCTGTGAATTCCTGCAATTCATCTGGGTAACTAAGGTAAGTTCAGTGACTTCTTCCAAAGTGATGTCATAAATAATTACAGTAAACTCTCAATTTCATGGACTAATAGGGGCAGTGAATGGCTGGTAACCTGGTAATGGTACTTATGGTAACAATAATGGACAATTCTCTACTTTATTCGTTGTGTCTGAATCAGGTGACCTAGCAGATTTTGTCTTGTATTTTCAAGTCCATTAAATTGAGGGTTTACTTCTATCCTGTTAAACATTCTCATCTTCCTTTTAATATTCATTTTAGTTATTTTGATTTGCAATATTTGATTATTGGTGGTGGCAAATTTTTATATTGTAATCAAAGTAGATTATTTTTCACATCAACCATCTCTCACCAAAGTAGGGTGACTCAATAAAAAACACATTCACCCCTCACTCACTCATTAACTGTCTTATCTAAAGTGTACAAACATCACACTTCAGATGATCCTCAACTTCCTCATCCCCACCCATCCTGCAGAACAAAGACCATAATTTTCACCTCCGGAACTCTAACCAGAGGTTACCATGCTTGCAGTCAAATAGCATGACAAATCCACAAAAACACTTCTTTCAATTGCTCCAATCTAACTTGCTTACAAATGCCTACTAGAT
Organism: Cherax destructor; assembly: GCA_009830355.1. Taxonomy (NCBI): domain Eukaryota; kingdom Metazoa; phylum Arthropoda; class Malacostraca; order Decapoda; family Parastacidae; genus Cherax; species Cherax destructor. The sequence continues at coordinate 7,007 of WNWK01024101.1, read as the reverse complement.
GCTCAAACCCCTACCACTCAAAACCACCTTCACCTCTCCCTCCAGCCTGTCCTGATATGACCCCAACCCCTCCTCCCATCCACTTTTAATATACACACCCTTGTTGTTAGCCTGTTCTCTCCTTTCTAAGTGACTAAAGCATCTCAATAACCCCTCTTCTGCTCTCTTAATTATAACTTTCATACCTTCACACCATCTAATTTCTACGTCCCTTATTCTCTGTATAATATTCACGTCACACATTGATTTCAAACACCATATCTCCACTGCCTCTTGCCTCTTTGCTGTAATGTCTAAAGCCATTTAAAAGTATTGGTACCACCATTTTGATGTACATTTTCCTTTTTTGTCTTTGTTAAAGCTCTCTTTCCATAGCATCTCAATGCTCTTTTGTTTTTAGAGGGCAACAGATGTGCCATATTATTTAGCAGTAGCTACAGTGTGAGTAACAGGTAAATGGAATACAAGGAGTGTGTCATTATTGGGTAAGACTGAAGTGAAAGTGAATGAATGAAAGGAAACAGGGTAAAATATAGTCTATTTGGAGAAAGGTGGACTAGAGAGAGTACAAGTAATGAGTTTGAAGAGGCATGGGGTAGATTTAACCCTTTGAGGGTCCGTCCCATAGTTCTATGGCTTTGAAGCCAGGGTCCAAGCCATAGTACTACATCATGAGCTCAGCTCACTCAGATAAGCTGTGAGCGGTAAATTTGGGACAAGATCTGAGAGAATATGTGGTAAGTGTGCACCACATAAAACAAATCCTGCAGCACCCATTGTATAGTGAGGAAAACAACTGCGATTTGTCTTTTTGGATTTAAACAGCAACTTTCCGGTGTACGTATTTTCGTATGGGTTTTACGGTTGTATTCGTGGTTTCTTGGTCTCATTTGATAGAATGGGAGATATATTACAGAAATAGAGATGGTTTTGATTGGTTTTAGTACTGAAAATAGCTTGAAATTGAGCTCAAAGCAGCAGAAATGTTCAATTTTTTGCCAGTGTTCAAGAGTTAACAAATCACATCAAGCTTCCAATACACATCAGCCGATGGGTCTAATGTGCGTTCCCGAATGTGCTAATATTATTTATACAATTATTACAATATTGCATAACAGTAAATCTTCTATTTTTGGTGTGAATAAAAAATCAAAATGGAATTCATCTATAAAGCCTGGAAACACAAATAATAAATAGAGGAAATGTTATTTTAGTGCCAGGAATGCCTGGCACCAAAATATTCTAGACCCTATTTTAAAATTGGAATATTTTGAACTTGGAAACTGGCCAAATTACCAATTTCCGATCACTTGATTGGGTAGTTGAAATAGTTGATTGGGCAATTTCTTGTGCTCAGTAGATAAAATGGAATACATACTAGCGAAATAGCTAAGAATTTGGACTATTGGAACAATGTAATTGGCCAAAGATAGGACTGAAAGTGGATAAAATTGCCGATGCGGTAATATCGATGACACTGCAAAATTCACGCGAGCATTATTTTGTCAGTTCTTGATCAAATTTTTTACTTTGTGGGGAATTTTCAGATTGGGGGCCTGGACCCTCAAAGGGTTAAGAATGCAGTTCTGGATTGTGCAGGAGAGGTTTGTGAGTATACAAGGATGGGTATGGATGGTAAAAGGATTGATTGGTGGAATGATGAGGTAAAGAGGAAGATAAGGGAGAAGTTAGCTTATGAGAGACTTTTACCATGTAAAAAATGATATACAGTGGACCCCGGATTACGTCATTATTTCGTTCCAGACTGCTGTTCAAGTGGCATTACTGAACGAATTTGTTCCCATAAGGAATAATGTAAATTAGATTAGTTCTTTTAGACCCCAAAATACACTTACAAAAGCACTTACAAAAATACACTTACATAATTGTTCGAGTTTGGAGCAGTCGTAATCGGGGGACCACTGTATATTTATATGTATATATATATATAGGGCAGTGTATATGGAGAGAAAAACATAGGTTAAAAGAGTGGAGAGGGAGTGCAAAAGCAGATCCGATGAGAGAATGGTTAAAACTATCAGCAAATTTTTCTGAGAACTAGAAACAGTTTTGGAGTGAGATTAATAAGTTGAGAAAACCTAGGGAACAGATGTACTTGGCAGTTAAAAATATAATTAAGGTTTTAGATGGGAAGGTGGAAGTACTGGATAGATGGAGGGAATATTTTGAGGAGTTGTTGAAGGAAGAGAGGTAGTGATTTCATGCACTGAAAGAGCCACATGCAAGTGTGAGTGATGCTTGAAACAGAGGTAAAGCAGCTAGGACAGATGAGATTAATTAAGACAGATGTTAAAAGGAGTGGTTGACATATTTGTTCAGTATATGCATAAAACAAGGGATTGTACATAGGGATTGGCAGGAGTATACACAGTTCCGTTGTATAAGGAATAAGAGGACAAAAGAGTATGTAGGTATTATAAGGGAATAAGACTGTTGAGTATACCATGTACAGTATATGATAGATAATTATTCAAAGAGTTAAGAGTAAAACAGGAAATAGGATTGCAGTGGAACAAGGATTTAGGAAGAGTCAACAATATTTAGATAAAAGTAAGGAATTCTTTGTTACATTTATGGATTTAGAAATGCATAATAGGGAAGACAGGGAGCAGTATGGCAAGTGTTGTAATTGTATGGTACTGAACCGCTCTGTACTTGAACAATTCAGTATTCGAACGTTTTCTTCAGTAAATAAATCGTTTGGTAGTCAACTGTTTGCTCGGCACTCTAACAAACAGACACGACCTTCCAGAACTTCGCTGTAAACTATTTCGTGTTTCTTCGCATTTTTTTTTTTAAAATTATTTGTATAAATAAGGTTTTTACAAAGTAGAAGTGATGCAAGGAGGGAAGAGTATATGGAGAGAAAAAGAGAGGTTAAGAGAGTGGTGAAGCAATGTAAAAGAGAGCAAATGAGAGAGTGGTGAGATGTTATCAACAAATTTTGTTGAAAATAAGAAAAAGTTTTGGAGTGAGATTAATAAGTTGAGGAAGCCTAGGGAACAAATGGATTTGACAGTTAAAAATAGGAGAGGAGAGTTATTAAATGGAGAGTTAGAGGTATCGGGAAGATGGAGGGAATATTTTGAGGAGTTGTTAAATGTTGATGAAACAGGGAAGCTGTGATTTCGTGTATAGGGCAAGGAGGAATAACATCTTGTAGGAGTGTGGAAGAGCCAGTTGTGAGTGAGTGTGGGGAAGTTCGTGAGGCAGTGGGTAGAATGAAATGAGGTAAGGCAGCTGGGATTGATGGAATAAAGATAGAAATGTTAAAAGCAGGTGGGGATATAGTTTTGGAGTGGTTGGTGCTATTATTTAATAAATGTATGGAAGAGGGTAAGGTACCTAGGGATTGGCAGAGAGCGTGTATTGTTCCTTTGTATAAAGGCAAAGGGGACAAAAGAGAGTGCAAAAATTATAGGGGAATAAGTCTGTCGAGTTCTCCATGGGGAAGTGGAACAGAATTTTTCCTCCGTAAGCCATGCGTGTCGTAAGAGGCGACTAAAATGCCGGGAGCATGGGGCTAGTAACCCCTTCTCCTGTATACATTACTAAAGTTAAAAAGAAATCTTTTGTTTTTCTTTTGGGCCACCCTACTCGGTGGGATACGGCCGGTTTGTTGAAAGAAGTAGTAGTCTGTTGAGTGTACCTGGTAAAGTGTATGGTAGAGTTATTATTGAAAGAATTAAGAGTAAGACAGAGAGCAGGATAGCAGATGAACAAGGGGGCTTTAGGAAAGGTAGAGGGTGTGTAGACCAAGTGCTTACAGTGAAACATATAGGTGAACAGTATTTGGGTAAGGGTAAAGAGGTTTTGTGGCATTTATGGATTTGGAAAAGGCATATGATAGGGTGGATAGGGGGCAATGTGGCAGATGTTGCAGGTGTATGGAATAGGCGTAGGTTACTGAAAGCAGTGAAGATTTTTTATGAGGATAGTGAGGCTCAGGTTAGTGTGTGTCGGGGGGAGGGGACTATTTCCAGTAAAAGTGGGCCTTAGACAAGGATGTGTGATGTCACTGTGGTGTTCAATACAGTGGACCCCGAGTTTCGTAAACTTCACTCCTGAAGTCTGCTCAAGTGCCATTACCGAACGAATTTACTCCCTTAAGGAAAAATTTCACGTAGGTTAGTCTATTTCAGACCCCCAAAAATACACTTCCACAAGAACTTACAAAATTATACTTACATAATTGCACGATTTCGGGGTATTCGTTAACCGAGGGTCCACTGTATATTTATAGATGGGGTTGTACGAGAAATGAATGCGAGGGTCTTGGCAAGAGGTGTGGGGTTAACCCTTTGACTGTCGCAACCCCTAATCCTGAGGTGTCTCCTTTCGCCAACTTTGAGCCCTTTTTCGGCCAATTCCATTGTTCCAGTCACCAAACTCGTAGCTATTTCTTTAAAGCTCCATTTGTTCTATCGATTGAGTACAAGAAACCACCAATTTACCGATTTCAACTACCCAATAAGTGGTCAGAAATTGGCAATTTGGCCAATTTCATGCAAAATAAAAAGTTGTCAATTTCAAAATAGGGTCCAGAATAAACAATGCAGACAGTCCTGGCACTAAAATAAGATGTTATCTGTTCATTAGTCACGTCTTTAGGCCCCTCTAATATTACTCTTGCTTTCTATTTTGATTTTTATTCACACAAAAATAGAAGATTTACGTTCGCAGACTATTCCATTATTGTAAAATTGGTATAAATAATATCAGTGCACTTGTGAAAGAATATTAGACTCACCAGTTGATGTGTATTGACGCATGGCATGATTTGTTTACTCTGAACATTGGCAAAATCAAACATTTCCATACATTGAGCTCAATTCCCAAGGTCGTTTCATCATGAACCTAATCAAAATCATCTATATGTATGTAGTATGTTTTCCATTCTATCAAATGAGACCATGAAAAGAGAATACAACCATAAATACTATACGAAAATACACCTTAACGTCATGCTTTTAATCCAAAAACACGGTCGGAGTTTTTTTTCATGCACTGCGTGCTGCAGGATTTTTTATACAGCGCACACTGACCACACAGACCCATTCTCTCATTGTGGGCCTACCAGCTTTCCCCCGCTTGATTTGAAGCCGCTAGAATTTTTAGTATATATACGTCCAAACAGTGGCTCGTAAGACGTATATATACGACCAAAACAGTCAAAGGTTAAAAGATAAAGAATCAAGTAAAAAGGGGAGTTGTCACAGTTGCTTTTTGCTGATGACACTGTGCTTTTGGGAGATTCTGAAGAGAAGTTGCAGAGGTTGGTGGATGAATTTGGTAGGGTGTGTAAAAGAAGAAAATTGAAAGTGAATACGTATAGGAAAGAGTAAGGTGATGAGGATAACAAAAAGATTAGGTGACAAAGATTGGATATCAGATTGGAGGAGAGAGTATGGAGGAGGTGAATGTATTCAGATATTTGGGAGTGGACATGTCAGCAGATGGATCTATGAAGGATGAGGTGAATCATAGAATTGATGAGGGGAAAAGGGTGAGTGGAGCACTCGAGTCTGTGGAGACAAAGAACTTTGTCCATGGAAGTAAAGAGGGAAATGTATGAGAGTATAGTTATACCAACACTCTTATATGGGTGTGAAGCATGGGTGATGAATGTTGCAACAAGGAGAAGGCTGGAGGCAGTGGAGATGTCATGTCTGAGGTCAATGTGTGGTGTGAATATAATGCAGAGAATTCGAGTTTGGAAATTAGGAGGAGGTGCGGGATTACCAAAACTATTATCCAGAGAGCTGAGGAGGGTTGTTGAGGTGGTTCGGACATGTAGAGAGAAAGGAATGAGACAGAATGATCGAGAGTGTATAAATCTGTAGTGGAGGGAAGGCGGGGTAGGGGTCGGCCTAGGAAAGGTTGGAGGGAGGGGTAAAGGAGGTTTTGTGTGCGAGGGCTTGACTTCCAGCAGCATGTGTGAGCGTATTTGATAGGAGTGAATGGAGACAAATGGTTTTAATACTTGACGTGCTGTTGGAGTGTGAGCAAAGTAACATTTATGTGAAGGGATTCAGGAAACCGGTAGGCCGGACTTGAGTCCTGGAGATGGGAAGTACAGTGTCTGCACTCTGGAGGAGGGGTGTTAATGTTGCAGTTTTATAACTGTAGTCAAAGCACCCTCTGGCAAGACAGTGATGGAGTGAATGATGAGGAAGTTTTTCTTTTCAGGCTACCCTGCCTTGGTGGGAATCGGCCGATGTGTTAATAAATGAATAAAAATAAGTCACCATGGGGCCTAAGAGGGTAATGATAACAGCCAACCAAAAAATTGATTGGGAAAATTTGTTCTGTACTCGAACAGATCGGCACTCAACAGCCTTCTGAACCAATTAAGTTCGAGTGCCAAGGTTCCACTGTAGGAGGTTACAAAAAGCAGTAAACAGTTTTTATGCTGATAGAGAGGGTGTGTCTTGGTAGTAGACTGGTAGACAGCAACTGCCCAGGGAGGTACTGCCGTCCTGTCAAGTGAGTGTAAAATGCAAACTTGTAATTGTTTTACGTGATGGTAGGATTGCTGGTGTCTTTTTCAATTTCAGGTACATCTTTCTACTTCTACTTACACTTGGGTCACACTACACATGCATGTACAAGCATACAGTCAACCCCTGGTTCTTTGTCTAATCCGCTCCAGAGGGCCCGCATCACTGGTTTGGTCGAACTCCATTCTATTTTCCCCATAAGTATTAAAATAAAATATTTTTTTGAACTTTTTGACATTAAATTATGCACAATTTTATGAAAAATTAAGAAATAATAGTACAATAACATGTCACTTACATTTATTGAGGGGTTGTTGACGTGTGGAAGACGGAGAGAGAAGTAGTATGCTAGTGTTTGGAAAGGGAATCCTTCCATTAACACTGCAGGTGGCAAGTTCTTTTCTGGGGTTTCTGGCCTTTTTTTTAATGCCACTAGGACCAGCTTGAGAGTCACTGGACCTCTCTCACAAAACGTCAGGGAGCTCT
>WNWK01024100.1:0-30181 GCA_009830355.1 Cherax destructor | reverse complement strand
AACTCTAACATGTGTGTTATAGCATCGTTTGTGCTCTTGTTGGTCCTGAATCCAAATTGACAGGGGTTTAGTACATTGTGTGAGACGAGGTAGGAATAGATCTGTTTATGAATTAATTTTTCGAAGATTTTAGAAAGCAGTGGTAAATTTGAGATTGGTCTATAATTGTTCAAGTCAGTTTGGTCACCTCCTTTGTGGATCGGGGTGACCCTAGCTATTTTGAGAATTGATGGGAAGGTTGAAGATTCAATGGATTTATTGAATAATGCTGCTATAATTGGTGACAGTACATGTGTAGCTTTTTTGTACATAAAGGGTGGTAAGCTGTTTATGTCTCCTGCTTTGTTTTTAAGGGTGTTGATTATGAGTGAGACTTCAATTGAGTTGGTAGGAGCTAGGAATAGTGTATCTGGGTAGGTGTTGGTGAGGTAGTCTGTTGGACGAGTGTTCGAGCTTGGGATTTTACTCGCTAGATTCTTTCTTATGGTGGAGAAGATAAATAAAGTTATGAAGTTGGAGTTTCATTTTTTGTTCTAATGTATACATATTTAATTCAACATTTGGCATCATTACAAAGTGGGCGGAGCTACAGCAGAGGGAGAAGAAGCAGTGTGTCAGTAACTTGATTCCCCATGACACTTCACATCAATATAAAATACGTATTGTATAATTATACTATTACAGGCCTCCCTCCACAGCCAGCTCATGTCAAAAATAATCATGTTATATAGTACATTGATTTTACGATGTTTAAAAATGTGTTTTATGATTTCTTCATGGTTCTCAATATGGTTAAGGAAGCAGTATTGTATTATATTTCCCTACAATATATTGGGGCACCAAACATTCGCGATTTTTCAACATTCACGAGGCTCTTCATCCCCTAACCCTCGCGAATGTTGAGGGATACCTGTACATCCTGAAGTCTACTCAACAGTCTTTTATCTACCAATACGTAGTCCAACAAACTACTGTCGTTACGCCCTACATCATATCTTGTTTACTTATTTATCCTCTTTTTCTTAAAATATGTATTACCTATAACTAAACCCCTTTCTATACAAAGCTCAATCAAAGGGCTCCCATTATCATTTACACCTGGCACCCCAAACTTACCTACCACACCCTCTCTACATGTTTCTCCTACTTTAGTATTTAGGTCCCCCACCACAATTACTCTCTCACGTGGTTCAAAAGTTCTTATACATTCGCTTAACATCTCCCAAAATCTCTCTCTCTCCTCTACACTCCTCTCTACTCCAGGTGCATACACGCTTATTATGACCCACTTTTCGCATCCGACCCTTATTTTAATCCACATAATCCTTGAATTTACACATTTATATTCCCTCATCTCCTTCCATAACTGATCCTTCAACATTATTGCTACCCCTTCCTTAGCTCTAACTCTTTCAGATACTCCTGACTTAATCCCATTTATTTCTCCCCACTGAAACTCGCCTACCCCCTTCAGCTTTGTTTCGCTTAGGGCCAGGACATCCAACTTCTTTTCATTCATAACATCAGCAATCATCTCTTTCTTATCATCCGCACTACATCCACGCACATTTTAACATCCCAGTTTTATAAAGTTTTTCTTCTCTTTTTTAGTAAATGTGTACAGGAGAAGGGGTTACTAGCCCGTTGCTCCAGGCATTTTAGTCGCCTCATACGACACGCATGTCTTACGGAGGAAAGATTCTTTTCCACTTCCCCATGGACAATAGAGAAAATAAAAAGAACAAGAGCTATTAAGAAAAAGAAGAGAAACTTAGATGTGTGTATGTACAGTGGACCCCCAAGTAACGAAAAAACTTCATCCCAGAAGCTTGCTCAAGTGCCATTACCGAACTAATTTACTCCCTTAAGGAATAATGTCTGTTATGTTATTTCCCCTATTTATCATCAAGGTTCTACATGTACTAGCATAGGGTATTTACTAAAAAATTCTTAGGGTAAAAGGAGGACATTATTAGGCTAAAAGATACTTACTCAGGTTTAGCTGCTGCATCTGAAAACTTATTGGTCCTTTCACATTCCTCTTAAAGGGTTTTTAAACCAACATTATAAAAATAGAGCTATATTAAGAAGTATATACATATAATATACAGGTCTTCACTCCTAAACATATAATCAGCCTTTCCCAAAGCACATGGCTCAGCTGCCACCTTCAACTCTCTTTGCCTCAACATTTCTTAACCCTCCAGTGTCTTGATACACTGAAGATCACTGAATGTCATAGTAACATCGATCTACAACCCTCCCCATTACCTTTTGGGCACTCATTCAGCCCTGAAGCCGAGTTAAAATCAGCACCTACAACACCAGCTCACTCCAGCCGCCATTGTTCTCAGCCAGAGGATTGTGGGAAAACAACAGTCTCTCTAAGCTCCTCCCCCTCAAACAAGAACACATCACTTTGCATATCCTCTCAACATATCTTATGTTATTACAATGAGACATGCAACTTATAATTAATTAGTTAATAAAATGTGTGCATTATTTATATAACCTATTATATTGAGAAAATCAGTTTAATCAGCTCTTAAGTTTTTAAGGCTGGCTAAGCCTTTTAAACTCCCCTAAGCAGTACTTCTGATTAATTCAATATAATTAGGCATTCATGTTATTTAATTACAACAATACATGCTGGGTTCCAATAGCCCCCATAACAAGTCCATAATACCCCATAACACCCCCACCTCCAGACGGAGTCTTATAAAGACGGAGTCTTATAAAGACGGAGTCTTATAAAGACGGAGTCTTATAAAGACGGAGTCTTATAAGACGGAGTCTCACAAAAGCTAGCAGTGTCCCGCAGGATACGGCTAGGGAAAATAAGGTCTTAGCCTAAAGGTGGTAGTAACATTAGGAATTTTTATTCACACCAAAAATGGAAGATTTACTGTTATGCACACTAATGCATTACAGTGGACCCTCGGTTTTTGCCGAAAATTCTTTCCAGAATGCTGCTCAAGTGCCATTACTTCCTTAAGAAATAATGTCACGTAGGTTAGTCTATTTCAGACCCCCAAACATGCTTGCTAAAGCACTTACGAAAATACACATGTACATAAATGTTCGAGTTTGGAGATGACCGAAAACCGAGGGACCACTGTATTGTAATAATTGTACAAATAATGTCAACCCATTCGTGACTGCATATTGGAATGGCCACTCGGACAGGACAGTGATGTAATTTGTTTACTCTTGAACATCGGAAAAAATCAAACATTTCAGCTACTTTGAGCTCAATTTCAAGGTACTTTTCATTGTGAAAGCAATCAAAATCATATCTATTTTTGTAATATATCTTCCATTCTATCAATTGAGGCCAAAAAAACGAGAATACAACCATAAAAACCATACCAAAATATACCGCTAAGGGCCGGCTAAGGCTGAGAAGTGAACTCCATTATTTACAGTCAGATTTCTTTCAATTTTGGTGCACATTAAGAAACATCTTTCCATCATACATTGGCCAAGTTTCAATAAGATAGTCCAACAAACAAATGAGATCCAATTCCCTAGGTCAAGAGCAAGAGCCCCTCACCAGTGTCAAGGAACCTCCCTTGAGGCCCGCTCGCATCTGGAAATTTCGCTCGCCTATGGAAGCAAAAAATCGACTGATCGACTGCTCATATCTGGAAAAACTCGCACGTGGATGCACTCGTTAGTTGAGGTTCTACTGTATGTTATTATTGTTATTATTATTACTACTGCCAGTCCTCTCATACTTAATGACATATTTTATTCATTCTAGAGTATATACAGTGGTACCTCGACTTACGATGTTATCATCTTACGTTATATTCGATAACCGATATTTATAACGTAAGAAATTTGAATGCGACTTACGTTGTTTGATTCGTCTAACGACATTCGTACCGGACGTGTCCGCTTGGCACCCAGCTGAGCGCGCACTCCAGGGAGCGTCAGTGCTATTGTTTACAAGCGAGAGCGACCACCCACCCACACCCAAGCATTCATACCAGTATATTGTCATTATTCCAATGTTTTTAGTGCTTGCAACTGCTAAATAAGCTACCATGGGTCCAAGGAAAGCTCCTAGTGCTAAGCCTGTGGTAAAGAATGTGCAGGGAGTGAAGCATTTATGCAGGGAGTGTAGCATTTATGCAGGGAGTGTAGCAAGGATGCAGGGAGTGTAGCAAGGATGCAGGGAGTGTAGCAAGGATGCAGGGAGTGTAGCAAGGATGCAGGGAGTGTATCAAGGATGCAGGGAGTGTAGCAAGGATGCAGGGAGTGTAGTAGGCATGCAGGGAGTGTAGCATTCATGCAGGGAGTGTAGCAAAGATGCAGGGAGTGTAGCAGGGATGCAGGGAGTGTAGCAGGGATGCAGGGAGTGTAGCAGGGATGCAGGGAGTGTAGCAAGGATGCAGGGAGTGTAGCAAGGATGCAGGGAGTGTAGCAGGGATGCAGGGAGTGTAGCAAGGATGCAGGGAGTGTAGCAAGGATGCAGGGAGTGTAGCAGGGATGCAGGGAGTGTAGCAAGGATGCAGGGAGTGTAGCAAGGATGCAGGGAGTGTAGCAAGGATGCAGGGAGTGTAGTAGGCATGCAGGGAGTGTAGCATTCATGCAGGGAGTGTAGCATTCATGCAGGGAGTGTAGCATTCATGCAGGGAGTGTAGCATTCATGCAGGGAGTGTAGCATTCATGCAGGGAGTGTAGCATTCATGCAGGGAGTGTAGCATTCATGCAGGGAGTGTAGCATTCATGCAGGGAGTGTAGCATTCATGCAGTGTTAATGGAAGGGGATTCCCCTTCCAAACACTAGCATACTACTCCACCTTCTCCCCTCCTCCCGTCCTCCACACATCAACAACTCTTCAATAAATGTAAGTGACATGTTATTGTTCAATATTTACATGTGTATTTAGGTATTCTTTATTAAATTCTTTATTATTTAATGTCAAAAAGTTCTAAAAAATATTTTATTTAACTACTTTTGGAAGTTTTGGACGGATTAAATTTATTTCCATTATTTCTTATGGGGAAAATTGATTCGTCTAACGATCGTTTCGCCTTAAGATATGCCCTCTCTGACGGATTAATATCGTAAGTCGAGGTACCACTGTATCATGTTTCTATGTTATTGATATTGTTTATTATGTCATATTAGATGAATTGTGATAGATAAATAAGCCATAGAGTTAATATTATTGTCATGTTGAAGGACTATCTTGTCCTGCCTCCAAATAAACTCTCCTGCCTCGCTCATACGCCAACAAAAGTCTTCAATAAAGGTAAAACTGATTTAAATATTCATTTATCCATTAAAATTAGTGCATTATATTTATTTCTCATTGTTTTCTGTATGTAAAACTATAGTATTTATTCTTTAAAAAAATGAATTTTTTTGTGAAAATGTTTGGGTTGAACGGATTAATTGTACAGTGGTCCCCCGAGTAACGAAAAAACTTCATCCCAGAAGCCTGCTCAAGTGCCATTACTGAACGAATTTACTCCCTTAAGGAATAATGTCACGTAGGTTAGTCTATTTCAGGCCCCCAAAAATACACTTCCACAAGCACTTACAATATTTCTGGGGTGTTCGTTACTCGGGGGACCACTGTACGTATTTACATTATTTCTTATGGGAATTATTAGTTCGACTTTTGGCCAGTTCGAGTTGAGGCCTAGCTCCTGGAACAGATTACGGCCGAAACTCTGGGGTCCACTGTACCTCCCTTCCCCGTTATGCCTAGGGCTCTCATTTTGTGTGCAATTATCCCATGATCACATTTGCCAAATGCCTTTGCAAAGTTTCTGTATACAGTGGACCCTCATATTTCATAATCGCAATTCGTAATTTTTTATAATCGTAACATTTTTTTCGTCAAAATATTGACTCACTAATCGTCGTTTGGCTTGCAAGTAGTCATTTGTCTCAAACGTGTACAAGCGGCCCCGACACACCATTTACAGACAGTGTGGCATTGCTTATCAGCGAGTGACCATCACCCAACGCTTTCATTCGATAAATTTCTTAATATTCCATTCGTTTTAGTGCTTGCTACTGCTAAATAAGCCACCATGGGCCCACAGAAAGCTCCTAGTGCCAGCCCTTTGGTAAAGGAGGTCAGAAACACGATAGAATTCAAGAAAGAGATCATTGCAAAATATGAAAGTGGTGTGCGTGTGGTGGAGCTTGCCAGGCTGTATGGGAAACCCAAATAAAAGGAAATCAAGGAAGCTGTTGTTGCGAAAAGGGTCAATATGCTCACAAAAATGAGATTGAAAATACTCGAAGTGGAGAGGTTATTGTTGGTGTGGATCAGTGACAAATAATTAGTAGGAGATAGTGTTACGCAGTCGATAATTTGTGAAAAGGCAAGGCAGTTGCATGACGATCTTGTAAAGAAAATACCTGCAACGAGTGCTGATGTGAGTGAATTTAAGGCCAGCAAAGGCTGGTTTGAGAGATTTAAGAAGCATAATGGCATACACAGTGTGGTAAGGCATGGTGAGGCTGCCAGTTCTGACAAATGTGCGGCTGAAAAATGTGTGCAGGAATTCAAGGGGTACATAGAGGCTGAACAATTCAAACCCCAACAAGTGTTCATTTGTGACGAAACAGACCTCTTTTCGAAGAAAATGCCAAAGAGGACCTACATCATGCAGGAGGAAAAGGCACTGCCAGGACACAAGCCTATGAAAGACAGGCTAACTCTCATGTTCTGTAGTAATGCTAGTGGGGATTTCAAAGTGAAGCCTTTACTGGTGTATCACTCTGAAAATCCCAGAGTGTTCAAGAAAAACAATGTCGCCAAGGCTAATTTGTGTGATGTGGAAGGCTAACAGTAAGGCATGGGTCACGAGGGAAATCTTCCTTGATTGGTTCAATGAAGTGTTTGACCCCAGTGTGAAGAAATACCTCCTGGAAAATAAATTGGAACTCAAGTGCCTCCTGGAAGAGCAAATGGTGAAGGAGTTTCGTTTCATCACAGTGAAGTTCTTGCCCCCTAATACCACTCGTCTCATCCAGCCCATGGACCAGCAGGTCATTGCAAACTTAAAAAAACTCTACACCAAAGCAATGTTTCAAAGATGCTTTGACATAACCTCGGACACTGAATTGATTCTAAGAGATTTGGAAAGATCACTTCAATATCCTCCATTGCATAAACCTTATAGGTAAGGCTTTGGAGGGAGTGACTTCCAGGACTTTGGACTCTGCTTGGAGAAAATTGTGGCCAGATTGTGTCGAAGAGAGGGATTTTGAGGGGTTTGAGGCTGACCCTGAGGAGCCGATGCCAGTTGTGGAAAGTATTGTGGCATTGGGGAATTCCATGGGGTTGGATTTGAGTGGCGAGGATGTGGAAGAGTTGGTGGAGGACCACAATGAAGGGCTAACTACTGAAGAGCTGCAAGAGCGTCATCTGCAACAGCAACAGACCACAGCTCAGGAAATTGCTTCAGAGGAAGAGGAAGAGAGATTTAAGAAGGTGCCTTCTTCAAAGATTAAGGACATTTGTGCAAAGTGGAGTGAGGTGCAATCATTTATGGAGGAACATCACCCTGACAAAGCTGTTACAGGCCATGTCTGCGACATGTTCGATGACAATCTTGTGTCCCATTTTAGGGAAATTTTAAAGAGACGCCAAAAACAGAGCTCTCTGGACAGATATTTAGTGCCACAGGTGTGCAGTGACTCTCAAGCTGGAAAAGGACTTGGTACCTGAAGTCTTTATGGAAGGGAATTCCCCTTCCAAACAGTAATTTCTACATCCTCTTCCCTCCTGTCTTCCACACATCAACAACTCTTCAATAAAGGTAAGTGTCATGTTATTGTTTTATTCTTCATGTCTCATTGTTTTGTGTGTATGTTCATCTATATTTCATGTCAAATTTTTTTTTGTTTTAATACTTTTGGGAGTCTGGAATGGATTAATTGGATTTACATTATTTTTTATGGGGAAAATAGATTCGCAAATCGTCAATTTTGCCATTAGTCACACTCTCTGGAACTGATTAATTACAAAAAACAAGGGTCCACTGACTTTTAACATTTAACTTTTGTCAAGGAAAAGCTATTTGAATATAGCGGCTACCTTCATGGTTGCTGCTATATTCATGATACCTACCATCAGGGTAATTACCTTCATGGTAGCCACTATATTCATGATAACTACCATCACAGTAACTACTGTCATGGTAGCTCCTATATTCATGATAACTACCATGTGAATATCTGTACCAGAACAGTTATTTGTTGTTGTATTTGTGTGCTATAAGTTATAATATCTGTACCAGAACAATTGTTTGTTGGTTTTACTTGAATGTTATAAGTTAGCTTGTTTTATTGTCTAGATCCGTGGATCACTGTCAAGCGGCAGCAAGCGTACAGTGTTTGTGGTCAACACTGTACCTCTCGTCTACCAGCAAGCATTGTCCATAGAAACTCATACCGGACTACAAGTGGGCAAGTATGAAGGCTCCATGGCAGTGGACTATTGGACTAGTGATCAGGTGAGTTACTACGGTAACACTACTAGTATGAAGGTGAGTTACTACGGTAACACTACTGGTATGAAGGTGAGTTACTACGGTAACACTACTGGTATGAAGGTGAGTTACTACGGTAACACTACTGGTATGAAGGTGAGTTACTAGGGAACCTACTGGTATTGATGATAGGTGCTAGTTGAAGGGAGCTATGGTAACGCTACTGGTATGAAGGTGAGTTACTAGGTAACACTACTGGTATGAAGGTGAGTTACTATGGTAACACTACTGGTATGAAGGTGAGTTACTATGGTAACCTACTGGTATGAAGGTGAGTTACTATGGTAACGCTACTGGTATGAAGGTGAGTTACTATGGTAACACTACTGGTATGAAGGTGAGTTACTATGGTAACACTACTGGTATGAAGGTGAGTTACTATGGTAACACTACTGGTATGAAGGTGAGTTACTATGGTAACACTACTGGTATGAAGGTGAGTTACTATGGTAACACTACTGGTATGAAGGTGAGTTACTATGGTAACACTACTGGTATGAAGGTGAGTTACTATGGTAACACTACTGGTATGAAGGTGAGTTACTATGGTAACACTACTGGTATGAAGGTGAGTTACTATGGTAACACTACTGGTATGAAGGTGAGTTACTATGGTAACCTACTGGTATGAAGGTGAGTTACTATGGTAACACTACTGGTATGAAGGTGAGTTACTATGGTAACACTACTGGTATGAAGGTGAGTTACTATGGTAACACTACTGGTATGAAGGTGAGTTACTATGGTAACACTACTGGTATGAAGGTGAGTTACTATGGTAACACTACTGGTATGAAGGTGAGTTACTATGGTAACACTACGGTATGAAGTGAGTTACTATGGTACACTACTGGTATGAAGGTGAGTTACTATGGTAACACTACTGGTATGAAGGTGAGTTACTATGGTAACACTACTGGTATGAAGGTGAGTTACTATGGTAACACTACTGGTATGAAGGTGAGTTACTATGGTAACACTACTGGTATGAAGGTGAGTTACTATGGTAACACTACTGGTATGAAGGTGAGTTACTACGGTAACACTACTGGTATGAAGGTGAGTTACTACGGTAACACTACTGGTATGAAGGTGAGTTACTACGGTAACACTACTGGTATGAAGGTGAGTTACTATGGTAACACTACTGGTATGAAGGTGAGTTACTACGGTAACACTACTGGTATGAAGGTGAGTTACTATGGTAACACTACTGGTATGAAGGTGAGTTACTACGGTAACACTACTGGTATGAAGGTGAGTTACTATGGTAACACTACTGGTATGAAGGTGAGTTACTAGGTAACACTACTGGTATGAAGGTGAGTTACTATGGTAACACTACTGGTATGAAGGTGAGTTACTAGGTAACACTACTGGTAGAAGTGAGTTATAGGTCTACTGTATGAGGTGAGTTACTACTGGGAACACTACTGGTATGAAGGTGAGTTACTATGGTAAACTACTGTATGAAGGTGAGTTACTACTGGTAACACTACTAGGTGTGAAGGTTACATTAGGTGAACTACTGTAACACTACTAGTTGAAGGGTTACATGGTAACTACTGTAACACTACTGAAGGTGAGGTTACATTGGTAACTACTGTAACACTACTAGTGTAATTACGATAGGTGAGTTACTATGGTAACACTACTAGGTGAAGGTACATAGTTGAACTACTGGGAACACTACTGGTAATAGGTGAACTATGGTAACACTACTAGATAGTAAATAATGTAACACTACTAGTGTGAAGGTTACATTAGTGTGAACTACTGTAACACTACTAGTGTGAAGGTTACATTAGTATGAACTACTGTAACACTACTAGTGTGAAGGTTACATTAGTGTGAACTACTGTAACACTACTAGTGTGAAGGTTACATTAGTATGAACTACTGTGACACTACAAGTGTGAAGGTTACATTAGTATGAACTACTGTAACACTACTAGTGTGAAGGTTACATTAGTATGAACTACTGTGACACTACAAGTGTGAAGGTTACATTAGTATGAACTACTGTAACACTACAAGTGTGAAGGTTACATGACTGTGGACTACAGTAGCACTTTGCTATTTGAGGCTTTTCTCTCTCCCAGCTAAAAGAGCCTTGTTGTACCTCTTCTTAAATCTATGTATAGATCCTTTGTCTCCAGATTGTTCCACTTCCTAACAATTCTAAGGCTGAAGAAAGACTTCCTAACATCCTTATGACTCTTCCGAATTTTTAACTTCCAGTTGTACTGTGTGTGTGTACTTACCTAATTGTACTCGCCTAATTGTGGTTGCAGGGGTCGATTCATAGCTCCTGGCCCCGCCTCTTCTCTGGTTGCTACTAGGTCACTTGTTCCCTGCTCCATGAGCTTTATCATACCTCGTCTTAAAGCTGTGTATGGAGGATCCTGCCTCCACTACATCAGTTTCCAGACTATTCCACTTCCTGACCACTCTGTGACTGAAGAAATACTTCCTAACATCTCTGTGACTGTTGGGTAGACTTCAGGATGTACAGTACATGTTTATAGAGGGGTCACAGATATATCAGATCACATTTTAGTTGTAGCTACAGTGAGAGTAAAAGGTAGATGGGATACAAGGAAAATAGAAGCAGCACATAAGAGAGGTGAGGGTTTATGAACTAAGGGAAGAAGCAGTTAGGGGGAGATATAAACAACTATTGGAGGATAGATGGGCTAGTGAGAGTATAGGCAGTGGGGTCGAAGATGTATGGGGTAGGTTTAAGAATGTAGTGTTAGTGTTCAGCAGAAGTTTGTGGTTACAGGAAAGTGGGTGCGGTAGGGAAGAAGAGCGATTGGTGGACTAATGATGTAAAGAGGGAGAAAAAGTTAACATTTGAGAGGTTCTTACAAAGTAGAAGTGATGCAAGGAGAGAGGAGTATATGCAGAGAAAAAGAGAGGTTAAGAGAGTGGTGAAGCAATGTAAAAATAGAGCAAATGAGAGAGTGGGTGAGATGTTATCAACAAATTTTGTTGAAAATAAGAAAAAGTTTTGGAGTGAGATTTATAAGCTGAGGAAGCCTAGGGAACGATTGGATTTGATAGTTAAAAATAAGAGAGGAGAGTTATTAAACGGAGAGTTAGAGGTATCGGGAAGATGGAGGGAATATTTTGAGGAATTGTTAAATGTTGATGAAGATAGGAAGCTGTGGTTTTGTGTATAGGGCAAGGAGGAATAACATCTTGTAGGAGTGAGGAAGAGCCAGTCGTGAATGTGGGGTAAGTGCATGGGGCAGTGAGTAGAATGATAGGGGGTAAGGCAGCTGGGATTGATGGGATAAAGATATACAGTCATACCTCGGTTAACGATGGCGTCGGATAATGATAAATTCGGTTAGCGATACATTTTTACGTCAACATATTGACTCGGTTTACGATGATTTCTTCGGTTTACGATATTTGTCCTGGACGCGTCCGCGTGGCGCCCAGATGTGCGGGCACTCCTGGGAGTGTCAGTGTGCTATTGTTTACAAGTGAGCGACCACCACCCACGCATTCATACCAGTATATTGTCATTATTCCACTGTTTTTAGTGCTTGCAACTGCTAAATAAGCTACCATGGGTCCAAAGAAAGCTCCTAGTTCCAGCCCTGTGATAAAGAGTGTAGCATTATGCAGGAGGAGCATTCATGCAGGGAGTGTAGCATTCATGCAGGGGAGTTGGTAGCATTCATGCAGGGAGTGTAGCATTCATGCAGGGAGTGTAGCATTCATGCAGGGAGTGTAGCATTCATGCAGGAGTGATCATGCGGAGTGTAGCATTCATGCAGGGAGTGTAGCATCTCAGTTGCAGGGAGTGTAGTCATCTTTCATGCAGGAGTGTAGCATTCATGCAGGGAGTGTAGCATTCATGCAGGGAGTGTAGCATTCATGCAGGGAGTGTAGCATTCATGCAGGGAGTGTAGCATTCATGCAGGGAGTGCACTCAGGAGTGCATATGCAGAGTGTGCCATGCGGGGGTGTAGCATTCATGCAGGAGTGTAGCATTCATGCAGGGAGTGTAGCATTCATGCAGGGAGTGTAGCATTCTGTGCAATGCAGGGAGTGTAGCATTCATGCAGGGAGTGTAGCATTCATGCAGGAGTGTAGCATTCATGCAGGAGTGTAGCATTCATGCAGGGAGTGTAGCATTCATGCAGGGAGTGTAGCATTCATGCAGGAGTGTAGCATCATGCAGGAGTGTAGCATCATGCAGGAGTGAGCATTCATGCAGGGGAGAAGTGTAGCATTCATGCAGGAGTGTAGCATTCATGAAGGAGGGACATTCCATGCAGGATGTAGCATTATGAAGGGAGTTGCATTCAAACACAAGCATAGTCATACCCATCCTTTCCCCTGCAGTTTAATGGACGTCCTTCACACAACATCAACAGCTCCTTCCAATCATGTTAATAACATCTTAAAAATTGTATATATTTTTACATGTAATTTCTTTAATGTTCATTAAATTGTGTATTAATGTCAAAAAGTTCTAAAAAATATTTTATTTTACTACTTTTGGAAGTCTGGAACAGATTAATTTTATTTCTATTATTTCTTATGGGGAAAATTGATTCGGTTAACGATTGATTTGGTTACAGATACGCCCTCTCTGACGGATTAATATCGTTAACCGAGGTATGACTGCAGATATTAAAAGCAGGTGGGGATATAGTTTTGGAGTGGTTGGTGCTTTTATTTAGTAAATATATGGAAGAGGGTAAGGTACTTAGGGATTAGCAGAGAGCATGCATAGTTCCTTTGTATAAAGGCAAAGGGGACAAAAGAGAGTGCAAAAATTATAGCGGAATATGTCTATTGACTTATAAGGGTATCAAACGATTTAGATAAAGAAAAATTGGATATCACATTGGAGAGAGGGAGTATGGAAGAAGTGAATGTTTTCAGATATTTGGGAGTTGAATTGTCAGCGGATGGGCTTTTGAAGGATGAGGTTTACCATAGAATTGATGAAGGAACAAAGGTGAGTGGTGCGTTGAGGTATCTGTGGAGACAAAAAACGTTATCCATGGAGGCAAAGAAGGGAATGTATGAAAGTATAGTGGTACCAACACTCTTATATGGATGTGAAGCAGGGTTGTAAATGCTGCAGCGAGGAGGCGGCTGGAGGCAGTGGAGATGTCCTGTCTAAGGGCAATGTGTGGTGTAAATATTATGCAGAGAATTCAGAGTGTGGAAATTAGGAGGTGTGGAGTTACTAAAAGTATTAGTCAGAGGGCTGAAGAGGGGTTGTTGAGGTGGTTTGGTCATTTAGAGAGAATGGAACAAAGTAGAATGACTTGGAGAGCGTATAAATCTGTAAGGGAAGGAAGGCAGGGTAGAGGTCTTCCTCAAAAAATTGGAGGGAGGGGGTAAAGGTTTTGTGGGCAAGGGGCCCACATATGATTGAAAATAGGAGGCTGAAGCTTCGCCTAGATGGGTTTGGGAGTGAGTGTGAGATGGTTGGTTCTGGTGACGAGGAAATGGTTACCAACAGTGAGATTGGCAGTCACCTAGATGGGTTTGGGAGTGAGTGTGAGGTGGTTGGTGCTGGTAAGGAGGAAATGGTTACCAACAGTGAGAGTGGCAGCCACTTTAAGTGGCAAGTGGTTCACAATTCAGGAAGAAGGAAGATAAAGAAGGTTAATAGAGAAGATGTGAAGGTAGGAAATCGATTCTCTGTTCTCCAGGACGAGTGTACTTCAGTGGTTAGTGATGTTAAAGGTACCACTGACTCTCCTGCTAATCAAGGTAAGAATATTCTGATTGTGGGAGACTCTCAGGTAAGATATATGGACCGTCCTTTTTGTAATAGAGATAGGAAGGTCAGACAGAGGGTGTGCCTCCCAAGAGCTAGTGTTGGTGACATAGTCAGCAGGTTGGATAATATTATGTCAGGTAATGGGAACAAGCCCATTATCTGTCTTAGTGCTGGTGGAAATGACATTGGGAAGGGCAGAAGACAGGAGCTACTAGATAAGTATAGGTCAGCCATAGAAGTAGTTAGGTCTAAGGGGGGGATCCCAATCATATGTAGCATCTTGCCTAGAAGGGGAGTGGGCAATGAATGGATGTCTAGGGCAATTGGTATAAATTGCTGGCTAGACAGGTACTGAAAGGAACTTGCAATTCCATTCATTGATAACTGGGACAAATTCTATGGCAAACGTGATATGTATGCAAGGGATGGGGTTCGTCTCTCTGGGGCTGGAGTGGTTGCATTAGCCGATTCGATTGAGGGGGTCATTGGAGACTTGTCTAGGACTTTAAACTGATAGATTATAGAGGTATGGGTGTTTGTGGGAAACAATCAGGCTGTAGTATTAGGGTTGGAAACAGCAGATATTACCAGGATACCTCAGGGATATGGTTAAAAGACAAGATTCAAAATATAGTTGCTTGTAAAGGCAAAGCAATTGATCAACAAACAAAGAGAGATAGTAGAGGGCAACGTGTGACTAGCTCCCTTAAGGTTTACTATACAAATAGTAGGAGTCTAAGAAATAAGATAAATGAGTGAAGATTACTTGCAAGTGCAGGTAATATAGATATTATTGCTATAACAGAGACCTGGTTCAACCTGAAAGATATAGAAATGCCTTCCGAGTGCAACATTCAGGGTTACAAACTATTCCACACTAATAGGGTCAACAGGAAGGGTGGTGGAGTGGCGATGTATGTCAGAGAAAATTTAAATTGTTGTGTTAGACAAGATATAAGATTAGAAACATCGGCCACAGAATCTGTTTGGCTGCAGTTTCTCGAGGGTCATGAAAAATTAATTTTGGGTGTGATTTACAAGCCCTCAAGTCTGGATAGGGAGTACAGTAAGCTGCTATGGGACGAAATTCATAAGGTGTCTAGGTATGAAAATGTTGTGTTAATGGGAGATTTTAACTTTAGACAAATTTATTGGAACAATGTGACAGGTAATCTTGAGTCTAGTGACTTTCCTGATACGGTTCAGGATTGTTTTTAAAAACAGTTTGTGACAGAACCAACTAGAGGTAGCAACTTGCTTGATTTGGTTCTTGCTAACAAAGAATCACTAATTAATAATCTTGAGGTTAATGGAGAGCTTGGGGAAAGCTATCACAAATCACTTAGTTTCAATATATCATAGTCACGTGTGGTCATACCTGTCCTAAGCTGTCTGGGAATTAGCGTGGGGTGATACCGAGCATTATGGCTCGCTGCAGTGTTTTAGAATCTCAGGTTGAAGTGTTGAAGAAGGAGGTTCTACTTCTTCAGGAGGAAAATAGGAGGCTGAAGCTTCACCTAGGAGGATTTGGGAATGAGTGTGAGATGGTTGGTGCTGGTGAGGAGGAAATGGTTACCAACAGTGAGAGTGGCAGCCGCTTTAAGTGGCAAGTGGTTCACAATTCAGGAAGAAGGAAGATAAGGAAGGTTAATAGAGAAGATGTGAAGGTAGGAAATCGATTCTCTGTTCTCCAGGACGAGTGTACTTCATTGGTTAGCGAGTGGCGAGTGGTTCCCAGTAATGGGAGGAGCATCAAAATAAGGAAAGTTAAGAGAGAAGATTTGAAGGTAGGAAATCGCTTCTCTGTTCTTCAGGATGAGTGTACTCCAGTGGCCAGTGAAGGTAAAGGTACTACTTCCCCTGCTAATAGAGGCAAGCGAATTCTTGTGGTAGTTGACTCACAGGTAAGATACATGGACCATGCTTTCTGTAATAGGAATAAGAAGGTGAGAGAGAGGGTGTGTTTCCCTGGAGCTGGTGTTGGAGACATAGTCAACAGGTTGGATAATATCATGTCAGGTAATGGGAACAAGCCCATTATCTGTCTTAGTGCTGGTGGAAATGATATTGGGAAGGGTAGGAGAGAAGAGCTGCTAGATAAGTACAGGTCAGCTATAGAGCTATGTAGCATCTTGCCTAGAAGGAGAGTGGGAAATGAATGGTTGTCTAGGGCAATTGGTGTAAATTGCTGGCTAGACAGATACTGCAAGGAGCTTGCAATCCCATTCATTGACAACTGGGACAACTTTTATGGCAAACATGATATGTATGCAAGGGATGGGGTACATCTCTCTGGGACGGGTGGAAGCACTTGCCAACTCGATCGAGAGGGCCATTGCTGACATGCCTAGGATTTTAAACTGATAGAGGATAGAGGTATGGGTGTATGTGGGAAACAGTCAGTTTGCAACACTAGGGCTGAAAACAGTAAGTGTATAAAAGAAATTCATCATAAAGTTATAAATAAAGACAATGGATCAGGTCAGCAAACTAAGGGAGACAGTAGAGGGAAACAAGAGACTAGCTCCCTTAAGGTTTACTATACTAATAGCAGGAGTGTAAGAAATAAGATAGATGAGTTAAGATTAATTGCAAGTGCAGGAAACATGGATATTATTGCTATAACAGAGACCTGGCTCAATCTGAAAGATAGAGAGTTGCCTTCTGAATGTCACATACAAGGCTATAAATTGTTCCACACTGATAGGGTCAACAGGAAGGGTGGTGGAGTAGCGATGTATGTCAGAGACAATTTAAATTGTTGTGTTAGACAAGATATAAAATTAGAAGCATCAGCCACTGAATCTGTTTGGTTACAGCTTCTTGAGGGCCGTGTAAAACTTATCTTGGGTGTGATTTACAGGCCCCCAAATCTTGATAGGGAGTGCAGTAAACTTCTATGGGATGCTGGAGCTGATGCTGGATTGACCTGAGCGTCGGTAAGATGGGGATGGAAGAAGGATGGGTAAGGATAGAAATATGGGAAAAGGTTTGGGAAGAGTAGGAGGTGGGAATGGACAGGTGAGTGGCACGTCCACTCTGGGCGACATGTGCAGATAAACTGCAGGCGACATGTGTAGGTAAACTGCAGGCATTGTTGATAGGTGTGTGTGATGCTGAGACGAGTTGTATCAGCTGATGAGGCGGGTGTAGTTGTACTGCAGGAGGCTGGCAGGCGGCGGTGGGAGAGGCACAGAAGGCAGCTGTATTAGGGTCGATTATTATTGGAGGAGAAATCACCGATACGTTCCATTGACGAGTGAGGCGAACTGTCGTAGTGAGATATGTTTCAATTTAATTGGACGTTGTAGCATAGGATGCTGGAGGTTAAGTAGAATGTCGTCAATGGTATTGAGTGGAGTGGCAGTACAGGTGAACTTGACAGTTCCTTCTTGGAGATGTTGATTAAGCTCAGTGGGCATCATTGTTGTGGGAAATTGTCGAGTAGTCCAATATCTGACACCATGCATAGTACATGGTGGTAGTGACGGAGTGGGAGTGCTGGAAGACGAAGTCTCTGATTGGTTCGTAGTAGGAGGAGATGAAGGCTCCTCATTGGTGGAAGGTGGTCGTGGCGAGACTGGCAAGGAGGCAGCTGATTGGTTCTTGGTAGAGGTGTGAGGTGGTGGTGATCGCTCATTGGTTGTTGTTGACGTGACGTCAGTATTAGATAGTGTTGGTGTTGAAGCGGCCGCTGAGCCACCAGCAGGTGAAGTGATGACGACAGGATGCTGGTTGTTGTTGAGTATCACAGAAGATGGTGGAGAATCAGGGAATTTGAACTCTGGCATGTTGTTTAATTTGAAGAGTTCGTTGATGGAGGTGTTGAATGTCCCAGGAACAGCAACATTATGAATATGAGCATAGACCATACAGTAGTAGATGGTGGTTGGGTCACTGGCAGGTGCGATGTTGGTAGTAGTAGGTTGTGTGGAAGCTTGGAGAATTTTAGTTGTGGTAGTTTTGTAATAGCAGCATAGGTGGGTGATTTTGAAGATGACTTTTTCTGTGCTGCTTCTTGGGTCTTCTTCAGAATGTCTTTACGAGTGGGACATTTAGCAGCTTTTACAGTTGAGGCAAGATGGTGTTGGTGGAGTAGCGGCGGTGCATGATCTAAAATCATGTCCTTCACTACTACATGTAGTGCAAAACTTCTTTTCCTTCACAGGACAGTCGCTGGTGTTGTGTGAATAAGAGTAACAGGTCCAACAGTGAGAAATGTAGTGGAATCTCTCAGCTTTGATGCAGGTGGGGCTGACGAAGTAATAATATACAGCAAGACCGTCGGCTAATGCAGTGGCAGCCATGTTGACGTCAGTAAACGTGACCTTGAGCATGGAGGAAGCTGTAGGTATTTTCATGATGCTCTCCACTGTGGCCCATGAGTTTTCATCTTCAATGGATGTCTTGAGTTTGTCGATAGGTTGAACTGTGAGAAGCTTATCAAGTTTCTTAAGGAAAACTGTCCTCCTTGCCCTGAGAGCTGGAGATGACATGACAGTAAATCCTCGATCAGAGAGAGTAGTGGTGGCTGTTGTAGTGAGTAGCTTCTCTGCATCTTCATCATTGTTGCAGACAACAATAAATGCTTCTTTCAGGGTCAATATGGTGTTGAACTTCACCTGTAGCACGCTCCGAACAGCAACTGCTAGAGCAAGTTTTGTAGAATCATTCACAGTGCCACTGTTGGGTTTGATCTTGACACGATTTGCATAACTCATCGTGATGAAGGTATAAATTCCTCTCCCCAACGGGGATCGTAGGGAGACTGAAAACCGAAAGTCAGAGCTGCTGTGACCACACTGGGCAGAGTCAACAAGCAGAATCCGAGTAATCGTAAAAATCGTAATCGAGTAATAATCAATGTCGAGTAATCTGTGTGTGTCTATGGGATGAAATTCGTAAGGCATCTACATATGAAAATGTTGTGCTGATGGAAGATTTCAACTTTAGACAAATTGACTGGAGCAATTTGACAGGAAATTTAGAGTCAAGTGACTTTCTTAATACGATTCAGGATTGTTTTTTGAAACAGTTGGTGACAGAACCAACTAGAGGAAATAACCTGCTAGACTTGGTTCTTGCCAGCAGGGAATTGCTAATTAATAATCTTGAGGTTAATGATGAGCTTGGGGAAAGTGGTCACAAATCACTCAGTTTTAATATATCATGGAATTACCCTAATAATGGCAATCAAGTCTCTGTCCCTGACTTCCGCCTGGCTGATTTCATAGGACTGAAAAATTACCTGGGTGGGCTGAACTGGAATGACCTGACAGTGGGTCAGGTAGGTGGTGATTGCAAATATGACGTTTTCCAGAGAATAGTTCTAGCTGCTCAGACAACTTATGTTCCTAATAGGGAAATCAGATCAAACAAAAATGATCCTAAATGGATGAACAATAGATTAAAACATCTCATTGGTCAAAAGAGAGGCATATATAGGCGAATCAAAAGAGGAGAGGGACAGTTAAGTAATCAATATATTCAGTTAAAAAGAGAAATAAAAAAAGGAATAAGAAAAGCAAAAAGAGACTATGAGGTTAAAGTTGCAAGATAATCGAAAACTAACCCAAAAGGATTTTTTCAGGTATACAGAAGTAAGATTAGGGACAAGATAGGCCCACTCAAAAGTTACTCAAGTCAGCTCACCGTCAGTGATAAGGAAATGTGTAGAATTTTTAACACTTCCTCTCAGTTTTTACACAGGAAGATACTAGCGATATTCCAGAAATAATAAATTATGTAGAACAGGACGATAGTAAACTATGCACGATTAGGGTCACAAGTGACATGGTCCTTAGGCAAATAGATAAATTTAAACCTAACAAATCCCCAGGCCCTGATGAACTGTATGCAAGGGTTCTAAAGGAATGTAAAGAGGAGCTTAGCAAACCTATTACTAATCTTTTCAACATATCACTGCAAACTGGCATGGTGCCAGATAAGTGGAAAATTGCAAATGTAATACCTATTTTCAAAGCAGGAGACAGGTCCTTAGCTTCGAACTATAGACCAATAAGCCTAACCTCCATAGTGGGAAAATTTATGGAATCAATCCTAAACCTCTGTGACTTCTGTTCAAAAGTGTGTTAATCTAATAGCTAGTAAAATCAATTGATCAGATATCATATCTTTAAGTTTAGCATTATTCATTGTTCTTAAGTCTTTTTAGAATCACACTCATATATAAACTTTTGTTTAATTAATTAATTAACTAACTCAGGTGCTAACTCAGGTGCTATAGTTTTAGATTCTTATTAGCTGTAAATTGACTACCTTAGCTCATTTTTTCATTTTTGTAAACATATCCAACGTACTAACTCACGTGCCAAGAAATCCTTTTGCATTGTCCTATTCTTAAGTCTACTTGCGTTGTTCTATTTTTAAGTTTAATTATAGAATCACACTAAATCTTATGATTCCAAACATTGATCCTGATACCAACCTTCTATTAAATGACTTACATGAACCTAACAACAACTGTCATTACTACACAGCAGAACAGGCTAAAACACTACTCAAACCCAACAATAACATAACTATCTTTAACTACAATGTCAGATCTTTAAGCAAACATTTTGATGACCTCACTGCATTATTAAACTCACTACAGGCCAGTATGTCCATCATTGCTCTTACTGAAACCTGGTTAAAGCCTCATACTACAGATATCTATGCCATTCCTGGTTACACAGCCATACACAATTGTAGGCCAGACCAACAAGGAGGTGGCACAGCTATGTTATACTCAGACCAGCTTGAATGTATTAACAATACATGCACAAGAGATGAACATGGAGAATATATAATAGCTAAGTTTAAATCCAAATACCTACAAAAACCTCTCACAGTTATAAACATCTATAGATTACCACAGTCAAACATTCAGCAATTTAGTGAAAAATTAGGAAGTATGATTACTGATGCACACATGAACAAAGACCACTTAATCCTCACAGGAGCCTTCAATATAAACCTCCTACAAGATCAGGACCCACAAGTAACTTAATTCACAAACACTATGAGCAACTGCTTGCTGCTCCCGACAATAACTAAACCTACGAGAATCTCTGAGACCTGTGCCTCTCTATTAGACCATATCTGGACTAACACCATATCCCCATTAAAATCAGGCATAATCACAGACAAAGCACAGACCACTACCCAACCTTTCTCATAACAAATCTCGGAAAATTACCACTAGAGACTACTAAAGTTACCTTCAGACTACATAATGAGACAGCTATAAATAACTTTATAACAGCTATGACAAACACTGACTGGCAAACAGAAATAGACAACTTCCCAGATACTGACTTATGTATTAATAATTTTCTTAAAAAGACCCAATACTTCTATAATAAGTATTGTCCTAAAAAACTAAACAAATCACAACTAAAAGATTTAATAGTCCCTGGCTAACCCCCGGCATACTCAAATCCATTACTATAAAGCACCTATATGAAAAACAGTACAGAATGGGTCAAATAACAAGAGAACAAACAAAACGCTACTCATCAAACCTAACGATTCTGATAAGAAGGTCAAAAAAATTGTACTATGAGAACAGATTACATAACTTAAAAGGTGATATAAAAAAGACCTGGAAAACCCTATCTAAAATTCTAGGAACTAAAAAGATATCCACAAACAGAACAATCAAGCTAATAAAACCAGATGAACCCCTACTCCCACCTATTGAAACAGCAAACAAACTCAATGATTTCTTCTCCACCATAGGTAAAAAGCTGGCAAGCAAAATCCCAAGTTCAAATACTCCACCTAACGACTATCTCACTGGCACCTATCTGAACACACTATTACTAGCCCCAACCAACCCAATAGAAGTTTCACTTATAATCAACACATTAAAAAACAAAGCAGGTGACCTAAATAACTTACCACCTTTTATATACAAAAAAGGCCTCTCAAGTTCTCTCACCAATTATTGCAACACTCTTTAACAAATCCATTGAATCCTCTACCTTCCCATCAATACTCAAAATAGCGAGGGTCACCCCAATACATAAAGGAGGAGGTCAAACAGCCCTGAATAACTACAGGCCGATATCTAACTTACCCCTTCTCTCAAAAATCTTTGAAAAATTAATTCATAGACAAATATATTCCTACCTCACCTCCAACAACGTACTCAACCACTGTCAATTTGGATTCAGGCCTAATAAAAATACAAATGATGCCATTATACACATGTTAGAAATAATTTACACCGCCCTTGAGAAAAAAGAAATCCCAGTGGGAATCTTCATTGATTTACATAAAGCTTTTGATACAGTTGACCATGATCTGTTACACCTAAAATTATCAAACTATGGTATAAGAGGACATTCCCTCAACTACCTAAAATCATACCTTAGCAACAGAAACCAATATGTGTACACAAATGGAGCTAGCTCCACCGTGCAAACTATTACCGTAGGTGTCCCACAGGGAAGTGTTCTTGGCCCACTACTCTTTCTCATTTACATTAACGACCTACCAAATGCATCTCAACTACTCAAACCCATACTTTTTGCAGATGACACTACATACATTATCTCGCACCCAAGCCCAGACATACTAGCCAACACTGCAAATACTGAATTGCAGAAAATATCTACCTGGATGATGACCAACAAACTTTCTCTCAATATTGATAAAACCTATTTTATCCAGTTTGGGAACAGAGCTTCAAACGCACCACTTAACATAATGATAAACGCGTCCCCTATCACAAAACTCACAGAGGGAAAATTCTTAGGAATCCATCTTGACAGTGGCCTCAAATTTCAGACACATATACAACAAATTTCCAAGAAAGTCTCAAAGACCTAGGGAATACTATCCAAGATACAGTACTATGTTCCACAACCAGCTCTTACCCTATATCACTCACTCATTTACCCATACCTTACCTATGGAATCTGCACATGGGGCTCTACATCAATAACTCATCTCAGACCACTAATAACACAACAAAAGGCAGCAGTTAGAATGATAACAAATTCACACTCCAGACAACATACTCCACCAATATTCAAAAACCTAAACTTACTCACCGTACAAGACATCCATACTTTTTTACTGTGCCTATTACATACATAGAACACTCTATGCAAATATTAACCCACCACTCAAACTTCTCCTTACCAATTTTAACAGGACACATGACCATAACACTAGACACAGATCACTCCTCGATGTTCCCCGTGTCCATCTAACACTATGTAAAAACTCAATGCGTATAAAAGGCACGAAAATTTGGAATTCATTACCTGTCATTGCCAAAGAAACCCTACCTGTACCCCAATTCAAAACGATGCTAAAAAACCACCTTCTCACCCAAAGCTAAATGCTCAATATCAAACATTCCCAACAAAGTAGAATAATCACTTAATGTAAAAACCTGACTAATCACTTAAGTGTAAAAACCTGTTATGAATAATACATACTAAGCTAACTATTTCCATAACATTTACATTATAATGACCACGTAAACTGTAACTGCAATGCAATTAATTGTTTTAAATTGTTATCTCACTCAATTAGTTGCATTGCTACAATTAATTGATATGTTCAACTTATATTCAAATTTTATAACTTAGATACGCAATTATTTTTTTTTTTTTTTATTAACACATCGGCCGATTCCCACCAAGGCAGGGTGGCCCGAAAAAGAAAACTTTCATCATCATTCACTCCATCACTGTCTTGCCAGAGGGGTGCTTTACACTACAGTTATAAAACTGCAACATTAACACCCCTCCTTCAGAGTGCCGGCACTGTACTTCCCATCTCCAGAACTCAAGTCCGGCCTGCCGGTTTCCCTGAATCCCTTCATGAATGTTACTTTGCTCACACTCCAACAGCACGTCAAGTATTAAAAACCATATGCCTCCATTCACTCCTATCAAATACACTCACACATGCTTGCTGGAAGTCCAAGCCCCTCGCACACAAAACTTCCTTTATCCCCTCCCTCCAACCTTTCCTAGGCCGACCCGTACCCCGTCTTCCCTCCACTACAGATTTATACACTCTCGAAGTCACGCAATTATACTTATTTTATAAATTATCAACCATAACTTTTTACCATGTAGTCTAGAATTAAGTAGTCCTAAGAATGCCCGCAATGCACAGCATATTTAGGGCTTTTGGCATGTACATCTCATTAATAACTATGTATCTTGTCTACCATGTATCATTGTACCATGTCTCAATAAAGTATTATAATAATTGCCGAGGCAATTCGTAGCCATCTTGAAAAGCATAAATTAATCAACGAATCTCAGCACGGTTTTACAAAAGGGCGTTCCTGCCTTACAAATTTAATAACTTTTTTCACTAAGGTATTTGAGGAGGTAGATCATGGTAATGAATATGATATTGTGTATATGGACTTCAGTAAGGCTTTTGATAGAGTCCCACATCAGAGACTATTGAGGAAAATTAAGGCACACGAAATAGGAGGAGAAATTTTTTCCTGGATAGAGGCATGGTTGACAAATAGGCAGCAGAGAGTTTGCATAAATGGGGAGAAATCAGAGTGGGGAAGTGTCACAAGCGGTGTTCCACAGGGGTCAGTATTGGGCCCCTTGTTGTTCACAATCTACATAAACGACATAGAGGAGGGAATAAATAGCGACATAAGCAAGTTTGCTGATGACACCAAAATAGGCCGTCCAATTCATTCAAATGAGGACATTAGAGCACTCCAGGAAGATTTGAATAGACTGTTGCAGTGGTCGGAGAAGTGGCAGATGCAGTTTAATATAGATAAATGCAAAGTTCTAAATATTGGACAGGACAATAACCATGCCACATATAAACTAAATAATGTAGATCTTAACCCTTTGACTGTTTCGGACGTATATTTACGTCTTACGAGCCAATGTTTCGGACGTATTTATACGCCTAAATTCTAGCGGCCTCAAATCAAGCAGGAGAAAGCTGTTAGGCCTACATGTGAGAGAATGGGTCTGTGTGGTCAGTGTGCGCAGTATAAAAAAAATCCTGCAGCAAGCAGTACATAATGAGAAAAAAAAAACTCCGACCGTTTTTTTTAATTAAAACGCCGTCTTTGAGGTGTATTTTCGTATAGTATTTATGGTTGTATTCTCTTTTTCATGGTCTCATTTGATAGAATGGGAAACATATTACAGGAATAGAGATGATTTTGATTAGTTTCATGATGTAAACGATCTTGAAATTGAGCTCAAAGTAGCGGAAATGTTCAATTTTTGCCAATGTTCAAAAGTAAACAAATCACACCATGCGTCCAATACACATCAACTGGTGAGTCTAATATTCTTTCACAAGTGCACAGATATTATTTATACAGTTTTTACAATAATGCAATAGTCTGCATAACAATAAATCTTCTATTTTTTGTATGAATAAAAAATCAAAATAGAAAGCAAGAGTAATGTAAGAGGGGCCTAAAGACATGACTAATGAACAGATAACATCTTATTTTAGTGCTAGGGATGTCTGCATTGTTTATTCTGGACCCTATTTTGAAATTGACATCTTTTTTATTTTGCATGAAATTGGCGAAATTGCCATTTTCTGACCACTTTATTGGGTAGTTGAAATCGGTAAATTGGTAATTTCTTGTACTCAATCGATAGAACAAATGGAGTTCTAAAGAAATAGCTATGAGTTTGGTTGACTGTCCCATTGGAATTGGCCTAAAATAGGGCTCAAAATCGGCGAAATCGCCGATGCGTATATATCACTGACATCGCTAACTTTGCGAGAGCGTAATTCCGTAAGTTTTTAATCAAATTTCATACTTTTGGTGTCATTACAATCGGGAAAAGATCCTCTATCATTTCATAAGAAAAAATAATTTATTTTTTTTTCCAAAATTTTCCGACATAGAATGACAGTTTCAGAATGGGGCCTCCGACAGTCAAAGGGTTAATACTACTGATTGCGAAAAGGATTTAGGAGTTCTGGTTAGCAGTACAGTGGACCCCCGAGTTTCGTAAACCCAGGAAATCGTACATTTATGTAAGTATAATATTGTAAGTGCTTGTGGAAAAGTATTTTTGGGGGTCTGAAATAGACTAACCTACGTGACATTTTTCCTTAAGGGAGTAAATTCGTTCGGTAATGGCACTTGAGCAGACTTCAGGAGTGAAGTTTTTACGAAACTCGGGGGTCCACTGTAATCTAAAACCAAGACAGCAGTGCATAAGTGTTCGCAATAAAGCGAACAGAATCCTTTGCTTCATATCAAGAAGCATAAATAATAGGGGTCCTCAGGTTGTTCTTCAACTCTATATATCCTTGGTTAGGCCTCATCTAGATTATGCTACACAGTTTTGGTCACCGTATTACAGAATGGATATAAATGTTCTGGAAAGCGTACAAAGGAGGATGACTTAGTTGATTCCATGTATCAGAAATCTTCCCTATGAGGATAGACTGAGGGCCCTGAATCTGCACTCTCTAAAAGGCGTAGAATTAGGGGGGATATGATTGAGGTGTATAAATGGAAAGCAGGAATAAATAAAGGTGATGTAAATAGCGTGCTAAAAATATCTAGCATTGACAGGACTCGCAGCAATGGCTTTAAGTTGGATAAATTCAGATTCAGGAAGGATATAGGAAAGCATTGGTTTGGTAATAGAGTTGTCGATGAGTGGAACAAACTCCCGAGTACAGTTATAGAGGCTAAAACGTTGTGTAGTTTTAAAAAAAGGCTAGATAAATACAGTGGTACCTCGAGTTACGATATTTTTTCGTTCGAGAATGCTGTTCAAGTGCCATTACCAAACGAATTTATCCCCATACGGAATAATGTAAAATAGACTAGTCCTTTTACACCCCCAAAAATATACTTACAAAAGCATTTAAAAAAATAAACTTACATAAAAGGGCGATTTTGGGGACCATCGTAACTCGAGGTACCACTGTACAGTGGACCCTCGGTTAACGAAATTAATCCGTTCCAGGAGCTATTTCTTAATCTTAATCTTTCGTTATCTGAAACCTTATTTCCCATAAGAAATAATGTAAATACAATTAATTCGTTCCACAAAAAAATAATAACTCAAAATAAAAAAAAATAACATTTACTTACCCTTATTGAAGAGACTTGCATGCATCTGGAAGATATAGATGATGACTGGAGCAGGTGTTAGTGGTTGGAAGGGGAATCCCCCTCCAAAAGGACTTCAGGTGACAAGTCCCTCTCTGGGGTTACTTCCCTTCTTGGTCTTTTAATGCCACTAGGACCAGCTTGAGAGTCACTAGACCCCTGCCTGGTGAAGTAGCTGTCCAGAGTCCTCTGTTTCTGGCGACTCTTCAACACTTTTCTGAAGTACAACATGGCTCTGTCACTGAAGTGGTTGCACAGAAGGCTCATTTCAGCTTGCTCAGGGTGGTATCTCTCAACAAATGTCTGCAACTCATTCCACTTTGTACACATCTCCTTAAGCACTGAAGAAGGCACCTCCTTATCTCTCTCTCTCTCTTCCTGTGAAGCAATAACCTCAGCTGTGGTCTGTTGCTGTTCCAGATGAAGCTCTTGCAGCTCTTCAGTTGTTAGCTCTATCCTGTGCTCCTCCACCAACTCTTCCACATCCTCACCACTCACCTTCAACCCCAGGCTGTTCCCCAATTCCACAATATCTTCCACAACATGTTCCACAACAGGCACAGGGTCGTCAGGGTCAGGGTCAGCCTCAAATCCTTCAAAATTCCTCTCTTGAACACAATCCGGCCACAGTGGTCTCCAAGCAGAGTTCAGAGTCCTGGAAGTCACTTCCTCCCAAGCCTTACCTATAAGGCCTATGCAATGCACGATATTGAGGTGTTCTTTCCAGAACTCTCTTAGGGTCAATTCAGAGTCATTGGTCATATTAAAGCACCTCTGAAACAGTGCTTTGGTGTACAGTTTCTTGAAGTTGGAAATGACCTGCTGGTCCATGGGCTGGAGGAGAGGAATAGTGTTAGGAGGCAAGAACTTCACTCTGATGAAATTTATGTTGTCAGGCAACAACTCTTGCAAGTTGTGAGGATGAGCAGGAGCATTGTCCAGTAGCAGGAGGCACTTGAGTGGCAATTTCTTTTCCAGGAGGTATTTCTTCACACTACGGCCAAACACTCCAGTCAACCATTCCTTGAAAATCTCCGTAGTGACCCATGCCTTGGTGTTAGCCTTCCAATGCACACACAATTTATTCTTGTCAACACCGTGTTTCCTGAAGGGTCTGGGATTTTCTGGGTAATGCACCAGTAAAGGCTTCACTTTAAAATCACCACTGGCATTGGCACACATCATAAGAGTTAGCCTGTCTTTCATAGGCTTGTGTCCTGGCTGTGCCTTTTCCTCCTGAGTAATGTAGGTCCTGTTGGGCATTTTCTTCCAAAACAGGCCTGTTTCATCACAATTAAATACTTGTTGGGGGAGGAATTGTTCAGCCTCTACGAACCCCTTGAATTCGTGCACAAATTTTTCAGCTGCACGTTTGTCTGAGCTGGCTGCCTCACCATGCCTCACAACATTGTGTATGCCACTACGTTTCTTAAACTTCTCAAACCAGCCTTTGCTGGCTTTAAAATCACTCGCCTCACCACTGGTTGCAGGCATTGTCTTCACAAGATCTGCGTGCAACTTCCTTGCCTTTTCACAAATTATCGCCATAGAAATACTATCACCCGCTCTCTGTTTTTCATGGATCCACACCAACAACAACTTCTCAACCTCATCCACTGTTTTCGATCTTTGTTTTGTTAACAAATTAACCCCTTTTGCAACATTAGCTTCCTTGATCTCATTTCTCTGTGCCAGGATAGTGCCGATAGTAGATGGATTTTTCTTGTACATCCTGGCAAGATCACTCAGACGTACACCACTCTCATATTTTTCTATGATTTCCTTCTTCAGTTCGATGGTGTTCCTCACTCTCTTTACCACAGGGGTGCCACTAGGAAGCTTCTTTGGACCCATGGTGACTTATTTCACAGTGGCAATAACTAAACCACCAAAAAAGACACCAAATATATTGTGAATCTTTGAAAGAGCGCGCTAGGTAATGTTCTCTCAATGGTAAACAACGCTTCACTGGCGTCCTGCGCTTGTGCGGAGCAGGCGGACACGTCTAATACCTTTCGGTAACTGAGGAATTTTCGCTAACCGATTACGAAAAAAGCTTTCGTTTTCCAAAATTTTCGTTAACGGGACCTTTCGTTAACCGAGGGTCCACTGTATATGAGTGGGTGCGGGTGGGTGTAAGTTGGACCTGACTAGTTTGTGCTAATAGGTCAGATGCCGTACTCCTTCCTTAAGTGAATGTAACCTGACCTGGCTGGGTCGGGGCATTGGCTTAAGCCGGTGGGAGACTTGGACCTGCCTCGCATGGGCCAGTAGGCCTGCTGCTGTGTTCCTTCTTTCTTATGTTCTTATGTTCCAGACTTTCGCTTAGCCAACTTCATGGGGCTGAGAAATTACCTAGGTGGGCTAAATTGAGATGACCTGACTATGGGTCATGTAGGTGGTTTTGGTTGCCAATATGACGTTTTCCAGAGCGTAGTTCTAGCTGCCCAGACAACTTTTGTTCCGAGTAGGGAAATTAGATCTAACAAAAATGATCCTAAATGGATGAACAATAGATTAAAACATCTCATTTGTCAAAAGAGAGGCATATATAGGCATATCAAAAGAGGGGATGGACAGATAAAAAATCAATATTTTCAATTAAAGAGAGAAATATAAAAAGGAATAAGAAAAGCAAAAAGGGATTATGAGGCTAAGGTTGCAAGGGATTCGAAGACTAACCCAAAAGGTTTCTTTCAGGTATACAGAAGTAAGATTAGGGACAAGATAGGCCCACTTAAGAGTAACTCAGGACAGGTCACGGACAGTGATGAGGATATGTG